>JAXISO010000073.1:0-170242 GCA_036785465.1 Colletotrichum agaves | reverse complement strand
GTAATAAAGTGGTAATTCTATGGTAGTATACTCTCTCCTAGTTCTCTAAAATACTTAAGAGGGGTAATAATTATATTTAACTTATTTAACCTCTTTTTTATTAATTTAACTTATTTAGTCTCTTTTTTATTAATTTAGCTAGTTATATTAAATTACCTAATTCACTACTTTTTATATTATTTAGTATTAAATCCCTCTCTCTTTTATACCTTTAAAAACTCCCTTCTTCTTATAATAACCTCTATATTAAATCTCTCCCTTTTATAACCTCTACTTTAAATCTCTCCCTCTTATTATTTCTAGTCTAAATCTCTCCCTTTTATAACTTTATTACTATTTAATAAATTTATTAATTAGTTTATTATTATAATAAAGGTTAGTATTTTTGGGGAAATAGCCTTTTATTAGTAAGTAAAGATTTAATAGGACTATTAATTAACTATATTAGTAGTACTTAACTTTTCTAAGTTAAAATAGTATATATTAAGTCTTTTAAATTACTTAAACTATTTTACTAGTTTATTTATTATTACCCCTTTTTATTAGTATTTAATTAAAGTATATAATAAGTATTAACTCTTAAATTGAATAATTATTTATTAATTTGCTTCCCTATTTATTATTTATTATTATTTTTCCCTTAACTTAATTAATAATTATAATAATTCCCTCTTTAGGAAGGACCTTTTAACCCCTTTTAGGGACTAATTAATTAAATTAAATCCCCTTTTTAGGAAGCCCCTTTTTAGGCTAGAAGTACTAAGTTTTCTCTTTTTAGGAAGCTCTTTTAGGGAAAGATAAGTATTATAAAAACCTTCTACTTTTCTCTAATACCCCCTCCTTATAAAATTCCCTATTTAGGAAGCCCCTCTTTAGGGTTAAAGACTAAGTTCCCTCTTTAGGAAGACTAAGTTCCCCTATTTAGAAAGAGAAGTAATAATTAGAGTAAGTAAATATATTTAAGTTTAATATTTATAATTTATTTATTAAATAAATTAACCCCTAATAATTGTGGCCTAGGGAAGGTACCTATATTTATAATATTAATATTAATTTACTTATAGTTTATCTCCTTTTATTATTCTTTTAAGTATTATATTAATTACCCCTAATACCCCTATTAGCCTAATATATTAAAAGTCCTTAATTTCTATTCTTAATAAGTTTAAAGGCCTTATTAATTACTTAATATATAATTATCTATATACCTTTAGTAATAAGGAAATAAACCCTACTAAGATTATAAATTTTACTACCTATTATATTAGTATATTTATTAAATAAAACCTATAAAGTAAGTAATTATAGTTTAACTTTAAGGATATTTTTAAGGATTATATAGACACCTTTAAATATATAGATAATCTTATAGCCAAGGCTTTTTAGAAGTTTCTCTTATATAAAGGTATTTTTATTAATTATAATAGAGGTTTTATTAAGGAAAACCTTACTAAAATTATTACTAAACCTAATTATTACTTATAGACTTAAAAGGACTTTAAAATTATTAAAAGTACTTATTCTAAGTTAATTACCTATAAGAATAAAAATACTAAATTCCACTAAGAACTAATAAAACTTATTAATTAGGAAGAGATAATTATTCCTAATATTATTACTTATTCTACCCTTTTACTTTAATCCCTCCCTATAAGAGTAATAAAACCCTTATTAGCCCCAGTCTCTCCTATTTATATCCCTTAAACTCTTCCTCTAACTACTACTATCCCTTAGAATACCCCTATAAATTAAAATATTATTTAGAACTTATTTATAATATTTAAACCCTAAATTACTCCTCTAATTAAATAATATTCTATACTCTATTATTTATAGTCTATTTTAAACCCCCCTATTTCTTATTAACTTAGTATTCTTACTAAGTTTTATATTAATAAAAGTATAAAGTATAATAATAATAAACTAGATATTATAAATATAAAACTTATTATTTTTAAGGATTATTATACTAAAGTTAGTATTACCCCTAATTAATATACTAAAGCCTTCTCCCTTATACTAAAGAATAATACCTAAGATTTATATTATTATAATATTATAAAAGTAGTAGTTTTATTAACTTTTAATTAAATAATTAGTAATATAAAGAGTTATTTTAAAATAGAGGAGTTTTAATTAGCTAATAAGATAATATAATAAAATATTATATTTACTAATCTCCTCTATTAATACTCTAAAAAGCCTAAATCCAAGGTCCTTAAAATACTATTTAAAACTCTTACTACCTTAAAACCCACACTTAGCCCTAAGTTTAATAGTGAGCTACTATTAAGAAATAAAGTCATTAAAGCCTATTAAGGTATATAGGAATATAAGCTTACCCTCTATAACCCCCCTACTATAATTTAAGGCCTATTTAATTCCCTTTAATTCACTATTAGTATAGCCTCGCGAATAAATAATAAGTTATCTTAATTTATTATTAATTATAATAATTAGGAAGAGTATAACTAAATATATATAAATAGATATTTTCAGAGTAATAATAATTAGAACTTTAGGGGAAGTAGTAACTATAGATTTTAGCCTTATCCCCATAGAGATTAGTTAAACTAATACCACCTAATATATAGGAATAAAAGTAATTCCCATAATAATATGAGAAAATACTAGACTTATAATAAACTAGGGTACTAAATATAGAAATATTCTAAAGTTAAGAAAATATTAGAATTTAATAAGTTTAAGTCTAGGTACTCTTAGAATATAATAAAAAATAAATTTAGTACTTTCCTCACCTATTATAAAGGTAATAATAATATTAATAGTATAAATAATAATAATAATAAATCCAACTCTAATAATAAGGTCTAATAGTACTTATAATACTATTACTAGGATTAGCCTAAATTTATATTCCCTCCCCTAAGTAATTTTACTACTTATTTTATAAATTCTATATTTATAATTAATAATAATAAGTTAATAATAATACTACTAAATTAAATAACCTTCTATATAATTATAAAAATTAATTTAATTATAAAGACTAAAGACCCCCTACCTTAGCCTACCTAGCTTATTTTACCTAGAAACCCCTATTCTACTTAATTATTTACCCTTAATAAATAATACTCTAAAGAAGTTTTTTAGGGAATTATACTAAATTTAGGAGCTACTAGAGTCTCTATAGTAGGATAATATTAAGTTACTACTCTCTAGTAATTATATCCCTTTATTATAATTAATAAATTAAATACTAATTAAGTAAGAGTTTAATTTAGAGATAAACTTTTTAAAGACTTCTTTAGTACTATTATAATTTCCACTATTTTTAGAGATATAGTTTTTTATATAGTTCCCTCTAATACCCTATTTTTACTCTACTTAAGAAATATAAATAAATTAGGGATCTATTTTAATAACCTCTGAAACTACTTACTTTAAGGTAAAACTACTACCCTAGTTATATATAAATAGGGCTATACCTAGCTTTTACTTAATAATAAATAAACTTTTACCTAAAATAGCTATTTAATAAATATTAAGTTTTATTAATTACACTACTATTTTGGATATCCCTCTATTACTAAATTAACTACTCTTCTTTAATAAGTAAGTTATTCCATTTAAACTATAGTAATTAAGTAATTAATAAAGATTTATTAATACTACTAATTAAATATAGGAAGCCCCTAATAATTTAAATTTATATTAAAGGATAATTACTTCTTTAATTATAAAATTATTTATAATATAATATATTTTAATAGTAAAGTAACTCTATATATTATTAATTTAATAATTAGCTTTAATACTACTTATTTTCTCCCTAATATTTTAACTAAAATAATATAAGAGACTCTCTACTTTTATTAAATTTATATATACTAAGGCCCTCTAAATTAAATTATTACTAATACTAGCCTTAACTTTACTACTAAAACCTTTAAAAAGAGTACTAAATTTATAACTATTACTATTAAAGTAGTCCCAATTAAAGCTTACTACTAAATTAGTAAAATAGAGAGGTATTATAGCCCTTTATAATAGGCCTATACTATTATTTAGTAAGAGTTACCTTCTACTATACCTAATTTTATATTTTAAATAGTTATTAAGATAATTAATAATATTACTAAACCTAATGAATTAGTACTAACTCTACTTATTTTTAGTACTTATTTATAAATTAATAATAACCCTACTCCCTCCCCTAATATTACTACTAGAGTTAGGGTTATTTACTTTATAATAAATAATTTATATAAGGAGACTACTAAATATAAAGTTATAAATACTTTTACTATTTATAATAGCCTAATTATAAATAAAGTTATTAACCTCTCCCTTTAATTCTAAGTATATATTTATTATAAAAAAGGGAGCTAGTAAGGCTTTTATTATTTTATAGTAATTATAGGTGAAATTATTACTATTAAATTACCCTAAAGTTCCTAAGATTTTCCCTCTACTATAGTTAAACTCTAGTATAGAGACTCTAATAATAATTATAAAAGTAACTAAGGCCCTAATTCTATTTTACTAAATCTAGAAATTATAGTTCTAATTACTCCTAATATTATTACTTAATATCCCTATAGTAGACTCTATAAGAACTCTATTCCCTTAAATAATACTTTTAAGTAAGAAGTGGATTATATAATTTTTATAATTACTAAGGAAATAGTAGATTTAGCTCTCTCCCTTACTCTCTGAAAGACTAGGAAGATTACTATAAAAGGACTACTATTTAAGAAGTTATAAGAGAAAGAAATTAATACCCTACTCTAGTGGGAAGTCTTTAGATTTAAGATTTTTAACCCTAATAAGTAATATAGTTAACTCTTTTAATCCTAAATAGTTAATAAAATTAAGAATAAAATAATAATTTTATTTAAGAAGTTCTATTTAGTTATTTATAGTATTAATAATACTAAAAAGTATGGGATTTTAATTTAATTTCCTACTATTTAATACTATAGTATATATTTATTATTATTAATTATTTTATTCCTTAATTTAGATTATTAAATTTAAATTAGAGATATTATATAGACTTATATATAATCCTAAACCCTACTAGCTAGAGATATTTATACCCACTTTCCTAATTAAATTTAATATTAATACTCCCCTAGTACTATTATAAAAGTTATAAAGCCTCTCTATAGAATTATAGAGGCTAGTACCTATTAATAGGTAATATATAGTACTTATTATAGGGATAAATTATAAATAGAGAGTTTCTCCTTTAATTTATACTTATTATTAATAAATAAATTAAGCCCCTATTTTACTATTATTAATATATAAACTAATAATACTATTAGCCTATTAATAGAGCTCTTTTTAATTATTAAAAATAAGGAATTAATTAAAGTTAAGTTTATAACTAAGTTAAAGGAGATTTTAACCTATAAGACCCTAATTATATTTAATAGTAGTACTATTATATTATTAATAAATAAATTTATAACTCTTTATTAAAAGGGCTAAGGCTCTAAATTAGAGCTTATTAATATTAAATCCATAATTAAAAAGTAATAATATATTAAATAATAAGTCTAAAGTACTTATATTGCCTTAATTTACTAACTTAAGACTTATTTTAATTTATTAACTACTATATAATATTAGGACCCCTTTAATAAGAATATTACTACTCTTAATAAGTAACTTTTATAATTAAAGAATAATTTTAAATATAATCTTATATTTATTATACTATTACTACTTATTATAAAACTATTTATATTTATAAATAGATTATTTACTAATAACTAGGACTTAATATTATAATTTAATTATATTATTATCCTAATTAATAAAAAGATTTATAATATATTATTTATAATTAATAATAATATTATTTACTATAGCTTAATTAAGTATAAATAAGTTACTTATAGTATATTAGCCTCTAAGATCTATACTATAGTTACTAGCGCGGACCTAGCCTTTATTATTATATTAACTCTCTAGAAGATTACTACTAAATTATAAATCCCTAATATAATACCTACTATAATATATATTAATTTATACTTACTATATAAATACTTTATTAAACTTAATACTATAAAAGAGAAATAATTAATAATTAATATTATAACTCTCTACTAATTATATAAGTAATAAGAGCTTACTAAAGTCCACTAGGTTAATAGTGAAAATAACCCTACTAATACTTTTATAAAGGCCTTACTAAATAAAGCCCTCTACTACCTTATTAATATAAATAGGATTATAATTTAAATAGAAGAATAGGTTACTTAAATAAGTAAGGAGTAGTAAAGAGAGAATATATTTTACACTATTAGAGTATATTTATAATTATTATAAAACTATTTAATTTATATATTTAGAAGGGTGTATTAGGTGAATCCTAGTATAAGAGAAAAAACTACTAGTATTAGGATATTTACCTATATTACTAAATCCCATATAAATTCAAGGCTTTAGAGTAGATACTCTAGTAGTCACGCAGGCAGTCATGTGATCCACATGTGACTATATATGACTCTCCTTGACTGGATATTATTCCTTCCTTTAAGGCCTCCCTCTCTAGATAACTTACCTTAATTAACCCACTTTTACTTTATCTATAGTAGACCTATTATCTCTACTACTAAAGTATTAGAACTAACTAGTATAGTAAATCCTATATAAACTTTATAATAAAATTAGCTTTATTTATACTTAATTAATAGAAAATAATAATAATAATAAGTTTAATTTTAGTAATACTAATATAATTATAAAGCTTGTAGTTATTAATTATTACTTAATATTAATTTCCCTTATATATAGACTTCTAAATCTTCCTAATAAAGTAATAATTACACTACTTTATTATTATTTTTTACTTTATAATAATAAGGGCTCTCTTACCTACTTAATTATATATAATATTAACTTAGGTATTATAATTTAAGGTCCTCTTTTTATAGAGGGTAAATTTACCCTTATTATAATATTATTACTAAATATATAACTAGTACTCTTTAAATATTTAGGCCCTAATTTCTAATATTCTTTTAGTCTCTTAATAATATTAGTTTTATAGTGAAATTAGCTAAATTCACATCAATTAAGGATAATAATAATAACCACGGTAAGACACATTTAGGGGGCGGATCCCGGTCATAACTAGGATCCGCCAAGTGGGTGGATTGTACCCCAAAATACTAGTACTTGTGAGTAATAATAGATCGTGGCAGTGGTGGCACAACTAACGAATTGGGTTAGATCGGGCAATATAACAAAACGACTCCGTCAATTTAACGCTACTCAAGGTGAGGTGTAAGCCGCGAGTACACCCAGAAGCGAAACTTCAGTGGGTTCGCTCGCTCGTTTCTGTCATCATCTTCCCTGCAGCCCAGCCAAGAAGCTCCACTGTGACGCCCGAATGCCCCGGGGGCCCGCTGTGCTCCCCTCGCTGCATGCCCGCACTGGAAGCCGCCGTGGGCAGTGTCCAAGAGTGTCGTCGCATTCTGTGTGCAGACGAACTGTGACCCGACACGGGCAGAACACGCGATCCGGGCCGCCGAGGCACACGCTCTCTGCAACCTTGTAACCTGGGATCCTCTATGGTCAACTTTTCGCCGAGCAGCTTGCTTACACACTTACTTACCATCTCCCACCCACTCACTATTCGTCGCTTCTTTCCCGTCTTCCCCTCCAAACCCATCTACCTCTCTCGCCCGCCAACGCTTCCGGACCTCCCGGATGAGCTTCTTTTCCCTTTGTTTTGCTTGAATAGCTTGTCACGATGTCTTCGAGGTACAAGGACAAGGACGGCGGCGTCGTGCTGACCTTCAATGGCCAGTGGATTAGTTGGTCGCATACTGCTGTCGCATACAGTGAGTCGAACCATTGCGATATTGCGATTGAGGCCGTCGCAGGGTTTGCAGGGCGGCCGTTTGCTGTCTCCCTCGATCGCACCACCAACACCACCACAACGAGGATCTCGCAAGCTGACAAGTAATTGCGAACAGCTGCCTTCATTAGCGCATTCATCGTCGGCGTCTGCCTTCACTACCACAAGATTGTCCAAAATGAGTGGTACGGATACCCGGACGAGTGGTTCCCCTCCGTCTCCGCGACAATTGGGGATCGGTACCCCGAACGATCCTTCTTCATGCTCTTCATTGCAATCACCTCCGGCCCGCGCTTCGCCCTCGTCGGTCTCTGGTACCTCTTGACGAGAAGACCTGGGCAAATGCTTCCCAAGTTCACCTTTGCGATGGGCTTGCTGCGCACCTTCATGTGCGGCGGCTTCACCTACGTCACTTCAACCGACGACCACGACTGGCATGACATCTTCATGATTTCGTACATCGTTGTCTCGCTACCGTGGACCATTGGCTGTGTCGCATTGAGCCCGCCGAACCCGCAGGCTATCAAGTACCGCAAGTGGATTGCCAGCTCCTTCTTCGGTACCCTTGTGCCCCTCATCTACTTCTTCATACAACACAAGGTGCACCGCGTCGCCGGAGGTGGGCTTCCATGCCAAATCTGCTCTCACGAGCCAGAATAGCTAATTGATGACAGCCTATACGATCTACGCCTTTTTCGAATGGTCGCTTATCCTCTTCGACGTTGCCTTTGACGCTGTGACGGCACTCGACTTCGACACCTTCGAGTTAGTGATCAGGGATGTCAAGGGTTCCAGCAAGGGGTACGTCCAATGGCTTCCGAAATAGTCTCTCTTGTACATACCTGTACAGCAGACCGAATAATAAATCCAGTTGAAGGAACTGTTCTAAGGCTCGTCGCAGTGAAAACCGCTCTTCTGTTCCTTCTGCCGTCCTTGAGAAAGAGTATGTCTCATCCATCCCTACGTTCCACGGATGCGACGGTAGCTGACTTGCTCGCAGAAAGGAAAAGGCGTCCGCCGGTGTACTCAACGCCCGATTTACTTGGACCGAGGCTCTCGACACCGCTGCCGATGTCTACCACGGGTTCATTTTCTGGTCCATGTTGACCAGTTTGGGAGTTCTGGTGTGGTACTTCCCACTCTGGCATATGGGCATCTCTGGCTACGAAGCCTTCGTCATGTCAACGATGCTGCCAGTGATTATGGGCATCCGCTCCGTGCGGCCTTTGGTCGTCAACAATCAGCGCACCCTCCATCTTGTCTCTTTGGTCGGGCTTCTGGCCTACCTGGTTCTCGACCCCGCGCGCCGTCTCTTCACTGTCGGCTTTGCTGTGGCTACATCCTGCCTGGGCTGGACTGCTACTTGGTACTCCGAAAGAACTCACCAAGCTCGTCTCGAGTCCAAGATCATGGCATGGACCATTGGCCTGATTCTCTCATCTACAGCCAAGTTCATTTGGTGGACCAATAATCCTCTCTGGCCCATCATGCACGCCGCCAACGGCGGGTGGAACTTTACCGGCTTCGCCATCGCTGTTGTTGCTTGTTTACGGTTTACCAGGAAGGCCCCTTCGACGACTGGCGACTATCCCGAGGATTCCAAGAAGAGCGGCTCTTCTCTTCTGGCTGCGTTTGGTGTGGGCGGTCTGTTCTTTGGCATGCACTCCTTGCTCTCTGACACGAGCACCATGATCCTCTGGGTGTGGGACGGTTACCCGATTCGGGGTCCCACTCCCAATACCTATGGCTGGATGACCATTATTGCCATGACCTCTGGTTTGCTTGCTGGTCTGTATCGTCCAGGTATGATGAGCTCTTGGACTGCTTACGCAGTCGGATGCGTGGGCGCCGCGATTCTCACCTCATACCACCACTGGTTCGGTTACTATGGTGCTCTCACTACGGCATTCTACCTGATGGGTTTGTCGGTGCCATTCCTCTCCAATGCGGCTAGGAGAAGCCCAGGAACTACTTTCGGTCTGGGTTTCTTCATTTACAACGTCATGGTCCTTTTTCACGTCTGGGTTGTCGCCTATGCTTTCGTCCCAGGGGGCCCTCTTGTTCGCGAGCACACCGACTGGATCATGACCACCACCTTCCTTCTTATTGGCGCTGGCGTTTTTGACCTCACTTCTTCCCAAGCCCGTGGTCCGGCTCCTCGCCGTTCTTCTTCCTCCCAGCACAAGAAGTACAACACCATCGCCGCCTTCGTGGTCAATATCATCTTCCTTGCCGCCGCTTTCATGCGCTTCCCTACAAACGACTATAAGCCATATCACTCCGAAGACCGTCTACTTACCGCCGGCATCTGGACCATCCACTTCTCCCTTGATAACGACATGTGGTCGTCTGAATACCGCATGCGCGACCTCATCAAAGAGCTCGAGATTGATGTTATCGGCCTTCTCGAATCTGATCTTCAACGCATTATCATGGGCAACCGTGACACCACCCAATTCCTTGCTGAAGACCTCGGCATGTACGTCGATTACGGTCCGGGTCCCAACAAGCATACCTGGGGGTCCGCGCTTCTTTCCAAGTTCCCTATCCTCAAGTCAAAGCATCATCTCCTACCCAGTCCCGTGGGCGAGCTTGCACCAGCTATTTCTGCCACTCTCGACGTCTACGGTCAGGAAGTCGATGTCTTCGTCTTCCACTCTGGACAGGAAGAAGACCCCGAGGATCGTCGCTTACAGGCCGAGTATCTCTCCAAACTTATGGGCGAGTCCACCAACCCATCTATTCTGCTGTCGTACCTCGTCACCAAGCCGCTCCAGGGTAACTACAACACCTATGTCAGCTCAACCTCCGGCATGCACGACGTCGACCCAACCGACTGGGACAGATGGTGCGAGTACATTCTCTACAAGGGTCTCAAGCGCACCGGCTACGCCCGTGTTAGTCGTAGTACGATTACCGACACGGAGCTACAGGTCGCCAAGTTTGTCATCCCCAAGACCAAGGAAGAGCTGTTGCAGATTGAGGCTTTGGATGATGAGACACGCAATAAGCGCGTGAGCGAGCATAGCGTGCCCCAGGGATGGAAGTTCCCTGACATGTTCAAGGGCCAGGGTGTCCGTGATCATAGGTACCATGTCTTCGACGAGCCTAGGTACTATGACCATTGATTGAGTTGTTGGTATCATGAAAACATGGAGACGCGTTGTAATGTCTGGGTCTGGTTTCCTTTGTTGAGCATGTACGTATTAATCCAATGAGTTCATGGCGCTAATTGAATTACGTTTCGAATGAAACTACTGGGGCCTATCAGTGCATTTCAGCGTCAGAAACGTGTTTCCACCTCGTTCCGAGACATTTTGAAGCTACAAAGTGTGTCTTCTTCCCGGTAGTTGGATTCTGATGATGCTAGTTCAAGTACCTTCAATGCCTGGTTTATGCCGCGAGACAAAATGCCATTTACACTATCAGATGAAGCCAATGGGTTCAACATTGGCCACACTACAGACTGCAGGGACCAGATATGCGGAGAAACGGCCTTGGCCCACGACAGAGACAAACATTTAGGGCCCACTCTGCCGGCGCATGCTGCCGTCTCAGACGGCCTCACTTCTCGGTAGGAAGAAGATTGGAGATTGGATAACCGCCGAATAGGAGTATTTATAACTGCGAGCCTGCATAAAGTGACGTTTGCTGAATCCCGAAGTTCGATTGATTAGAAGCCAATATGCACAGGCCAGTCACTGATTTGATGGGCTTGAAAAAGAGCGAGTCAAACTGGAATCATGATGAGCTTCATTCTGCTTAAAGATCACCGAAGGGCGGAATCGTTCAAGGCAACCGACCACGAGGACAATTTGCGCACACGAGCCATTCATGCCCAAAATACCGGCATAGACGACGTAGCATACAGCATTTCTCATTTTACAGCCTCCACGATCTCACCTAGGAAATTCTTGTGATATCCTAACGTCTGCTTCCCAACAGCGTTTTCTGTCGTTGCATCGCTGGCGAGAAGCCTTTCACCATGGACTGATTGTTAGCCCTAGGCCGAACAGAACCTGCACATTCGGAAGCATATTCGGCTATCATCCAAGAGGGTCCCAAAAAAGTTGCCAAGCAATTCCATGAATGAGAGTCATCCTTCAATCCCTGGAGGTTCAACTCCTTCGCGAAATACTCAAAGACGCCCCGTATATGGCCTCCGATGCTGATCCGAGCCAGCTATGTTAGCGCGTTGTTTACATGCCGAGCTCTCTTGGGTCGCATGGCGTGGGGGCCCGGTTCGGATATGAAGATCCCATTCAGATATCTGGCCCAGACCCAGGCAGGGATGATGATTATCAGATGATCTGATAAGATTAGATGGCTTGGGAACATGCAGCGGTTGTCCAGGCCCTCACTCAAATCGGCCCCGCTCGATGCATTCAACAGCCCGCTTGTGCCCGGATTGATCGGTCCATGGCACCTCGGAGTTAAACGCCAAGATTCTTCTCAATGGTACGGGCGATATCGGTCCTCGCTGGAAAAGGGGACGAACTTCCTCTTCAGGACTAATTTCCTGGGCATGCCGGAGGGAGGAGACAGCATCGAATTCAGGATTCAAAATACAAAGAGCCTAAGAGAACCTCCGGTTGACTCGAATACCCAGTTGGCTTCCCACTTCCCCATACTTCCATCAGCTCAGCTCCGTCCTGCTTAACACATTCTCTAGGGCCACCCTCAACCACCAAGATGCGCTTCGCCATCCCCTGCGCCGCGGCCTTCGCCGCCTCCCTCGCCACCGCTACGCCTCTCGTCAATCGTGATCAAATCCCTTGGGAGTTCCCCGAGGCCATGCTTGCCAAGCGCCAGGCTGTTCCTGCACCCGGAACCCCCGCGTACCTCTGCCACGAGAATTGCGGTAGGTGATCTTACCGTACGGTTATTGGTCAGAGTTGTGCATATTGATGGGTTCTGGCTCTAGGTACTTCGATCACCCTCTCGCGCGAGGCTGGCTATTGCGAGAACTTCCAGTGGATCGCAAGATACGACGCTTGTCTGCGGTGTGCCAATACTTACAACGTCTGGCAATACTACGGAAACTCGGTAACCGCAGCTGCTGCTGCTTGCGGCCTCACTGCCATACCTGTCAAGTTCTGAGCTACCACTATTCAGATTCCCGAGTTATTCGGAGCCCAGGTGCAAACTAGACTTTTCGAGACTGCGAAGCATTGTTTGCGTTTGCGTTTCCGCGTAGTGTTTGGCCTGTTGCCCAACGGCTTCGCGAGTGGATATTTGTCAATTTAGAGAGTGCGGTTTAGAGGATGCGAGTAACGAACGTTGCCTTCATGTACATACTCAGGAAAGACTTTTGACTTGAAGTTATGACTCATTATGAGATCCGATGCGAAAAGGGTCATGGATGGATTATTGTGCTTCGCAATTGCGGCTGTTTTCGTACTGGCATCAATGTCAGTCCCGCCAGATTGACTAGTACACCATGATCCACAAACATCTGTCGGGTGATGAGGTGGGGAGCTTCCACAACCTATGGAGACGCAACCGCAGTAGGCTCGGGTTCATATTTGGTGGTATATGTATACTTGAAGCGAAGCAAAACCAAGCAAGTTGTGTCTCACGCCATCTTCTTCATCACTGTTGACTTTGGTCATGTTATCAATATGTATGCTCTTAGGTCATGCCTGCTCAATGGCTTGACAGCCATATGCATCACATCTAACTTTGCAGATGAGAGGATGATGTTACAGGTATGTTGTCCTTGGTGTTTATTGAGAGATTAAGAAACAAATCAAACATTAATTCGTGAATAAATCCATAAGCATGTCCTTTATATACGTTCAGTGCTTGGAAGAATTATGGTTGCCTTTGTGTGTTCACAGTGCACCTCACAGTCAAGCCGGCCACTGAGCAAATGAAAGGTATAATGGCCACAACCTCACAACGGGAAAGACTTATGCGACTAAGACGACACATCGTCAGCGTCAAAGACGCACTCAGCCGCACAGCTCGACAGAGAGGGCTTGTCACATGACCGTGGTAAAACATCAACTCTGATTCGGGATCTGTTTCCTTCTTGTTTTATTTCATCATCCATCAAATCTTCGAATCCCACGCTACAATTCGCAGACAGAACCATCACAAACGAACCAACACACACGCGACAACGAGACCGCCCACCATGAGACCCATCGTCATCGTCCTTGTTCTCGCCAACCTCCTCGGCTACCTCTACGACGAGCGTGAGGGCGAGCGACGCGATGCCCTTCCTGCCCTTCCGGGCCTCCCTTCCCCCTTCGGAGGCTGGTTCTTCGGCGCCGTCGCCCACAGCACCGGACACCCTGCTAACCCCGTCTTCCCTCGCGTCAACCGCTTCTTCCCCAGCATCGGAGACGATGACAACCTCGCCTACATCGAGGACACCGTCAGTCTTCTTGGTATGGACATGGAACTCTCTCCCGCCGAGGCTACCTCCCAGAGCCTCGTCGAGTCTGGCCAAGGTACTCTTGGAGGCATGACTCTTCAGCCTAAGGTCACCGTCGTCTCCGCCGAAGATCTGGGTGATTTCGAGCATGGCTCTGGTCTGATCGACTTGGCCGAGGGCGTCGACTTCTCTCTGTTGGAGAATCTCAATGACTATCTCGTCAAGGCGGGCAAGCTCAGGGCGGTGACGGTCGACATGATTATCGAGTTCTTCAAGGACCTGGCTGCTTGGATTGAGCAAGAGCACGAGTATGTCAAGGACTGGACGAACAAGAACCCCAAGAAGGCCGTTGCCATTGAATTCCTCGGTGTCACGATGATTATTACGGCAGCTCCTGGTGTTGTCTCTGGCCCGGCACTCAAGCTTCTTGGCTTCGGATGCAAGGGAGTCGCAGCTAGTGAGTCGTGCCTCTTGGTCCGATTTGAGCTTCGCTAACGTTGCTTGTCTAACAGATTCATGTGCCGCTTCAGTCCACAGCGTGATCGGCGATGTTGCGGCACGTTCTCTCTTCGCCATCTTGCAAAGCGCCGGAGCCGGCGGATACGAATTGGCCATGGTCAATGCCCCGATCCAGGCTGCTGGAGGCCTGGCTACGGCCTTTGGCTTTATGGACATCCTCGATGACTTGATCAAGGAGCAGATGAAGATGTGATCATACCAGAAGGAAGCGGTCGAGAGTGTGCACGTAGCACTCAAGGCGTCTCTGACCTCGGGAGGTTCCTGCGTGGTATGATGATGATGACTGCTCACGTAGCACTCAAACCGTCTTTGACCTCGGGAGGTTCCAGCGTGGTATGATGACGATGACTGCTCAGAAGAAAGGATGCGGAATCAGTTGAGAGAAATTGAATCAGGGGTGTTACTACCCAGGCTGCCCAGATGCTGCTTGGACGGGGTGATGTACATAGTTCGTGAGGACTTATACTACTCCAATAACACCAGATCAACAGTGATTTCAAAGTTATGACGTGAACATCGAAGGCAAGGCCAAAGGCACTTCGGACTAGGTACCCGTGTCGACCGAGGCACTTCCTACATAACGCCGACGGTAGACTGGGTCCCTCACGGGGAGTCAAGGCTCATATACCACATCAACATAATTAAGGCACTTTGTTTTGGCAGGAGTTCCCATCGTGGATATCGAAGCAGCTGGCGCGTTGAAGAGTCATGTGTACGGTAACCACCACGGAACGAGACTTGAGCGTTGGTGAGATTCTACCAAACAGCACTCGAGAGTTCAGGGGACTCATTCAGTACTCCTCTCAATACATTTCTCAAAACCATTCCACCTATCTCACATCGGCGATTTTCTACCGAGCCCTTCCAAGAACGGCCTCCATTTCGCTTGTCATCGGGGTTTGCCCATGTTCTAAAAGATATCCTGTAGCGGTCCGTTTTCTGAGATATTCCGAACTGTTATCCAAATCCATGGCCAAGGCACTGGCTGTATGGAGCCGCCCACGTCGCCACCAATACGCTGCTTGCCATGATTGTGACCGCCGGTCGATTCACAAGATTCCCAGTGCAATCCAAAATTATGCCGAAGAAGACATAATGTACTCTAGATGCGGCAAGATGGCCCAAAGGTCGTGGTAGCGTCAGTGGCCCTGATTAGACGGATTTTCAGAACGTCTGAAAAGGTCTTTTGTTACAAGACTGCGTAATCCTGACTCTACAACTTGAGCATGGACTTTAACTTCAACGAGGCATCCGCTCTATTTCGAGATCATGACGTTGTCAGCAGCTAAATCAAGAATGCAGAAATTGTCGTTTCTCTCACCGTCTGGACGATGGCCTACGGCAACCACCAGAATTAAAAAAGACCAATCATAGACTTCGCGAAATATCAAAACAGAACAAGACATAGTTATTTTAGGTGAAATTCAGTCTTGATCTCGCACGTTAAGAGTCCACTATCAGAAGGGACTGCCAGCGTCATTGACAGTCTCCACATCCGAGGCCCATCATGCCCCCTCTTCGTCCCACAAAAGCAATTTGACGACCCGCTGCCACCAGCGAACAAGATCAGTACATTGGTCTATTAGTCTAGTTGGTTAGGACGTCGGATTCTGATCGCACAAGTTTCAGTTTCTTCCGTAGGCCCAGGTTCGAATCCTGGATGGACCTTACCTTTTTCTCAGTCTAGGGGCCGCATGGTGTCTTCTACTGTGATGTATGAATCCAGCCTGTTGGCTGTGTATTATTATTGCGGTAAGTATGAATCGCGCTCTGCTTTTCATGTCTCGATTGCTTGACATAAAAGTGTAGTACCCTGTTGGTCTATTTTATTCCCAGCCTCTGCGCACCTTGCTGCCTAGATATTGGAATTCGTCGTCAGCTCTGAGGCGAATTGTGAAAACTCTTGACTGACCTGTTTCTTTCAGAAACCATCCCGAACGGAAGCTCAGGTCAGATATGCGATCATGCAATTCTTGAGAGGACAACAACTCGGTGCTCTCGGGCAGGTGTTCCGGCACGGTTTGAGCCTCTCGGTGAGGCTCCCATTGCGGCTATGCTGTGAAGACCATCAGGTGCCAGGCCATCTACCTCCGTGTCGGAGAGCCAAGGCTTTCCCAGGAGGCGCCGACCCATGGCTGAACACAACTCCCAGATATGGGCTGCGGCTACGACCGCGAGTATAGCGACAAGACCGTAAGTAACCAGTGCGTTCTGCATGAGACGACGACGGCCGTTATCAATGATGGTGGTGTCCAAGGCTGGCAATTCGCCCACGTGAGCCGGCTTGCTCAGAGAACTCTCAGTCATGTTGTGGCGATTCTCGATGTTGACAAGGTGGGCCCTTAAGAGGCCTTAGTTGAAGTATCCTTTAGGATTTCTTCATCTTAGCTCGTGTTTTCGGCAATCCTCCTGAGGGAACCAACCAGAAGGTTTAATCAACGCTTTGGACTGTTCGTCGATGGCGCCAGCGAGAACATCGGCGATTACGATCTGCGGGTACGCATCTCCAACACCTCGGCTGTTGGATTGGTTATCAACATGGGGAATGTCCAAAAGAGGCGTCCATGGCTTTCATCGCGGACAAGTCGGGTTGAGGTGGCTGGTCTGGGTCCATCGCATATCCCCCATTCGGTGCCATGCATCGACATGTCGACCCCTGTTAGTCGTGGCGTGGAGCTTCCCTGCTTCAGGTCCTTCTCCCGCGTTCTGTTTGGTCGTTCCAGGCTTGGACTCAGGAGAGCGCTTCAGTCGGGTCGAACACAGGCGCCGTGGTGTGCCAGAACAACAAAGCATCTACCTTGAAGGAACGAACTATCGTCCTTGCGCGTGCGATTCAAGTAGCAAAGGTAATATCACTTGAAGGATTCGAGTTTGTGGGGCACACGACTGGCCATCACAAATCACTGACCGGTAATCGTGGCTGCGTGTATGCTGCGTAAGGGTTTGAGGCCCCTCGGGAAATTGCATTAAGCTCGGACGCTGCCTCAACTGCTTCTTGGCAATGCATGTCAGATCTAAAAGGTGACATCTAGCCCGGCCTGTACCTCACCTTATTGGCTGGGAGCATTATTTGATAGCGCAGTTTCGAAAGGCTATCCAGATACTCGGATTCCCCGGCTATCGCGGTGCGGCCTTATCATTTAGGTCAGGGAAAAAGTAGACAATCACTATTTTCTGTCTATTTTCTGCTAGGTTCCTCGGCCCACAAAGCAAACGTAGAAAACGTCGGATGGAGATAACAAATCGAAATGACTCGAGGCCCTGTGCTTCTTGGACTTCAGGTTGTGAGAGGCACATCGCGTGAACCTGAATGAATGATGCGGCCTGGACGGCGTGTTGTGTATCATGTTATTTGCTCACTCGCATGATCTGCTACAATGCACGTTTATCCGTCTTCAAGGCCGTGGACTCGTCTTATCCTTCAAATAGAACGGCGAACAAGTTGAAGCAAACCTTGGTGGACTCCCGCGGTCCGTACCGCCCCATCGCGTGTGGTATCTGCAATCTTGCAGGGGGTGACCTGACTCGACTTCAGTGTCTCCCAATCAGTCGTTCGCATGTTCATGAAGGTTGATACCGAATCGCAACCATCATCATCACAAGGTTTTCGACGGCTCTGAAGGTTTCCCATTGCTCTGACGTTGAGGTTCAGCGGGTGATCTTCTCTTATAATAATCTCACGTGCCATCTATTACCTATACTCAGACGATCGCCATGAGCCAAGACCTCGATTCAGTATACCGTGATTATTCATCAACGCTGTCTTTTGGGCCGCAGAATCTTCAAGCCCGACGGCGATTATTAGCCCTCACCCACAAAGTCGCACTAAGCAGTTCTGAGGCCCCCAGTGCTACTTCAAAGTGATATGACGTCCTGACCCAGGACCGGACCGGCTGCCTGAAAAAAAAAAAAAAAAAAAAAAAACATTTGCGAATAATCGGGTCCAATTCGTTGAAGATAAGAGGGAAAAAAATCCAGTCTCGTCGTGCAAGACATTTCGCCTCTGCTTTTTCCTCCCTTTGATCACTAGACACGGCATGCTTCCGAGCTGACATTCACGACGCTGGAGGCGTCGGCTTCATTGAAGAAGTTAAATCCCATCATTGCCAGTCTGTTCCCCTTCGCCCCAAGAGTTTCACCGTCTCATCTCGGCTGCTCGCGTGCGCACGCTACCAGCGAAATTCTCCGCCCCCATGGCTGCTCCACAACAACGCACCGACGACGAAGTCATTCCGGGCACTCGTCGCCTCTACGATGACAATTTCAACACGCTAGCCAGCGATGCCTCGCTGCTGAAGCACGGAGACGTCGTCCTCGTGCCGCAGCCGACGGACTCGCCCAACGACCCCCTGAGGTGGTCTCTGGCACGCAAGATCTGGCACTCGTGCCTCGTGTTGTACATCGTGGGACTGACGGCTGCCACGTCGAACAACGCGGGCTCCGGCGCGGACGGCGTCAACGAGCAGTACGGCATCAGTTACGACGTCTTCAACACCGGTGCCGGCGTCTTGTTCGTCGCCATCGGTTACTGGACCCTGCTCAGCTCGCCGCTCGTCCACCTGTACGGCCGACGCCTCGGTTATCTCATCTCCATGCTGGTGAACATTGGCGGTCTCGTCTGGTACGCGCGCATCACCGACGTCAACGGCGTCGTGTGGTCGCAGCTTTTCGTTGGTGCTGCCGAATCGGTGGGGGAAGCTACGGTACAGCTTTCGCTTCTCGATATCTGGTTCGAGCACCAGACGGGCAGTGTGCTCGGTATCTACACCTTTGCAACCGCCATTGGAACATACCTAGGGTGAGTTGACTCGTGGCCCTGGCCTCAAACGGAGCTTGTGCTGAAAATGCTAGGCCACTCGTTGGCGCGAATGTCGCCAACCACCTCGGCTGGCGATGGATCGGCTGGCTGGGCACCATTATCTGCGGCGTCAGCCTCATCGTGATCTTCTTTGGTCTTGAGGAGACCGAATTCAATCGCGACAGTTACTTGACCAGCAAAACCAGCCACCCTAGCAACAGCGATGTGCCTCCAGTTGCAGAGAAGGGTTCCGACATGTCTCCTAAGTGCACCGATGCTACGTCCAAGGAGACTTTTCAGAAACGGGGTCAGCTCGTAGAAGAGCGCACTGGTCACGACGTTGATCTTGGCCAGACTGAAACAGCCCGGAAGCGTACTTCCGTCTCCTACGCCCGTCCCAAGACCTACTGGGATCGAATTCGCATCATCACTCCTGCTCCCAACCTGCGGGGAACTGGCGCAAAGCAGTACTTCCACCGCCTGTGGCACACCCTGCGAGTCTTCACTTTCCCCGCCGTCTGGTACGCCGGCTGGCAGTGGGGTCTCCAGAACATCTGCTTGACCTTCTACCTGACGGTGCAGGAAGACTGGTGGTACGGCGAGCCGTGGAACTACACGCCGGCGCAGGTCGGGAACATGAACCTGCCGACTCTGATCGGCAGCCTGGTCGGCTGCGCCTACGGCGGGTACGGCAGCGACAAGTTCATGCGGTGGATGATCAAGCGCAACAGGGGCGTCATGGAGGCCGAGTTCCGGCTGTACCTCATGGCCCTGTGCGCGCTGGTCTTCCCGACGGGCATGTGGCTTTTCGGCATCGGTTCCGCGAGGGGGTGGGATTGGCCCGTACCCTACGTCGGACTGGGCTTCATCGGCTTCGGCTACGGCTGCGCTGGCGATCTGTCGCTGGCTTATCTCGCGGACAGCTTTCCCGAGATGGTTTTGGAAGGAATGGTCGGCGTCGCCGTCATCAACAACACCATCGCAATGGTCTTCACCTTTGTCGCCAGCTATTGGCTCGACACCGGTATGGAGAACTGCTTCATCGTGCTCGGCGTCCTTAGTTTTGTCATCATGGGCACGAGCTTCCCCATGATTGTTTACGGGAAGAGGACGAGACGCTGGGCAAAGGATAGGTATTTGAGGTTCGTCGAGATTCGTGACGGATTTTCAACGTAAAAACCGACAGGTCTGGGCTGCACCGTACACGGGGTTGAGCGAGTTCTGGGCGTAAAGATTGGTCGTCCGTCTTGACAACCCAAGAGCTAGGCATGAGAGTGCTGTCTGGGGTGCTGGTCTAACAAGGTCGTAGTATATTGAAAGCATGAGATGGTTGTCACTTTCTTCCTTTTTCCCCCTCCCCAAGTCAGTGATACCGCATTTCCATACCCAGAATAAAAGAATACGCGAAAGGCACATCAACAAGATCAATGGCAAACGTAGCCGGTCAGCAATCAGTGTCTTGGAGTCTCGGCTTCGACACAACTCAACACATGGCATCACGTATTGGGATCAGGCTGTAGCGGACCAAACTTACTAGCCCGCTTGATTATGCGCAACAGTATTCGGCGGTTTATATTGCTGCCTACTGCTTGGTGAGTTGGCCTTAGATCAAAGACGCTGCCAGGGTTGTATTTAAGAGAAAATCGCAGCCGCAGAGCCTGGTATGTATGCAACCGCATACATATGCAGGTCAGGTAGCTAGGGCGTCGAAAGTCACATTCTCCTTCGGGTTGCAATTACTACTTTCTGCGTTCAAGCTCAGAAGAAAATTGACGAGAAGGATGCTGAAGAGAGAATTGCCGAGTAGAGTAGGTGTCGAATCCCAATTTGCTTCCAATCCCTTTCATCTTGGAGCCAACTCCCACAACGACGTCCATTCATTGCAGTTTACCTTTGCAACTGACAAGTACGCCCGTTGCTTTCTGCATTCTGATCTTTTATTCACCCTGTTATCATCGCCATCCATCCGAAAACCGAAACACCGGTCCATGACATTACATCGGACATCCGACAGCATAACGCCGCTACACACAAGCGGGTTTCGTGCAAAGAGGAAAGGAACACGCGAAAGCGAAACCTTTGACTTAAAATTTTCTCACAGAACTTGCAAACGATATGTGCGAGGGCTGTGGAAAGCTTGCATTAGTATACTTCAACAGCTCTAAGCTCCTTGAGTTCTGTCAGCTGTTCGTTGCTCAGGAGTCAGGAGAAGTTGAGCAAAACTCAGGCTTGATGTGCGATGGGGGAGTGCAACGGGGTTTCAGCCAGCACAGCTAAGATTGCCTAATCTGGGGAGACTCGTGAAAAGTTCAGATGAGCCTGGCCAGAATATAACAACCCGTTAATCAGCTCCTACCCGGATTTCCAGAGATTCGACTTATACCGTTGTCACACCTCGTACTTTTCAATAGACCCGATTGCGCCTAGTATTAGACAATGCTGGCAAGCGAGATTTTCCGCACGCCTGTGGCCTCCGGGCTTTCCTTCACGATAGGCGTTCTCCTGCATCTGTTCATCTTTCGTTTTGGCGAATGGGACCTTGAAGCTCAACGGCTCATTGCCCTCTTTTCTCTGACGCTTGCCGCGACCGTTGGAGCAATCGTGACTTCACCAATGTTTCTGCCCCTGGTGGGCCTATCTATCGATCCTATGTCTTTTACACAGGTGCTAAAGGGGGCTGTATTCCAGCTGGCTACGCTGATAGGCGGTGTTTACGCGAGCATGATGGTCTACCGCGGCTTCTTTCATCGGCTCAAGCGTTTCCCGGGACCTTTCTTCGCCAAGTTCTCCAATCTGTACGTCACGTCCAAGATATGGAATCGGATGCATTTGCACGAAGACGTCCGAAAGCTCCACGAAAAGTACGGCGATGTAGTCCGCATTGGTATGGTTCCCAGAATCGCTCATTCGAAGGAAGACGAGAACCAAACTCTCACTAGGTCCCACCGAGCTCTCGGTCAACAAGCCCGGCGCAATCAACGCCGTCTTCCTCGAGACGGACTGCGCAAAGGGCCCCTGGTACAACCTCCTCCATCCCATGGTTTCGATGCAGATGGTGAGGGGCAAAGAGGCGCACGCCCGACGCCGCAAGGCGTGGGAACACGGCTTCACCTCGAAAGGTCACTATGTTCCCCCCCCCCCCCCCCCCCGGCTGACTCTCATCTTACTCAACGATCGCACCACAGCTTTGCGTGACTACGAGCCCCGAGTGCTAAAGTACACCCACCAGCTCCTCGCCGGCGTCGAGGCCGGCGCGGGCGCCGCGTTCAACGCGTCCCTCTGGTTCAACTTCTACAGCTTCGACGTCATGGGCGAGTTCTCGCTCGGCCACGGCTTCCGCATGCTCGAGGACGGGGTGGCGCACTTCTACATGGACGGGCTGCACAACGAGACGCTCGCCGTGGGCCGCTTCACGCACGCCATGTGGGCGCTCCCGCTCTACCGCAAGACGTCGTGGTGGAACGCCGAGCTGCGGCGGTTCAAGCACTGGATCTCGCAGCAGGTCCAGCAGCGGATCCAGGACAAGCCCGAGAGCCCGGACATCTTCACTCGGGTGCTCGAAGATTATGAGTCCAAAAAGGAGAACACGCTCCAGGACATGCTCAATCTGTACGGAGATTGCATCTTGATCACCGTGGCAGGAAGGTCGGTCCAGCTCATTGATGTCGTCCCCCCCGCGGCTGGATGATTGAATGCTGAACTTTTCCCGAACAAGCGATACCGTCGCGGCCGTTCTGTCGTGCCTCTTTATGGAGCTGGCTCGAAACCCGAAGGAATATGAGAAGCTCCAGCGAGAGGTGGACGAGTACTTCCGCGACCACGACGAGCCCGAACACGTGTCTTTGACAAGGCTGCGATACCTGCAAGCCTGCATCGACGAATCTCTCCGTCTGCATCCGCCGGTTCCCTCCGGAGTCCAGCGAGTGACCCCGCCGGAGGGTCTCCAGGTTGACGACGTCTGGCTGCCGGGCGACACCATCGTCTTCGTGCCCTCCTTCACTCAGTATCGCGGTAAGGCGTCTGCTTCTTTCCATGGCTTCTGATCGAAAATGCGATTAACGATGAAAGACGAGTTCGTCGCTGACTTCTTTGCTCCTAGATTCCCGGTTCTTCGAAAAGCCCGATGATTTCATCCCCGAACGATGGATCGATCGGCCAGACCTCGTCAAAAACGCCGCCGTTTACGTGCCGTTCTCCACGGGCGAGTCCTGCCACGAAGACGTTGGGTTTTTGATCAAGACTAACGCCGTGTTGCAGGGCATGACGTGTGCATTGGGAAACAGCTGGGATTGCTCGAGGTCCGCTTCGTCGTGAGCGCCGTGGCGCACCAGTTCAACGTGAGGTATGCGCAGGGCCAGACCGGGGAGAAGTTCCTGGCCGACAGCAAAGATACGGGCACCTTGACGGTTGGCCCTCTTCACTTGGTATTTGACGCGAGGGATTCGTGATTCCAGACTTTCGAGAGCAGTACGTCTTTAGTGTGGGTTCGAAATGAAATCTGTTTCTTCTTCACACTCACATTATCGTACGCAAGCAGGCTTTGGTGGTAAGGATGCACTATCCATAGACTCGTGGTACATGGCGTATCCTATTGATTGCATGATCATTCCCCCTCCTGCTGGAACTCTTGTTATCATCTTCCGCTTATATCCTCCAATAGGTAGCCCGTATCCTCCTATCAAGGTGTTCCCAGCTCGTGACCGGCTTTGCGCTTTCATACCCCTTCCTCTTCAGCACCTCCAAGAAGTCCGGGTCGATGGCGCCGTCGTCGGTGACCGGCCGGCCGCGGGCTTTGAAGGGTTCCAGCAGGACATGGCGATCAGGCTGTATGAAGACGGGAATGCTCAGCCTGCCCACGTTCTCGCCCGCCGACCTCGGGAACGCCACCCGGTGCACGGTCGACCTCAGCCTGCCCGCGGTCCAGAACTCCAGCGCGTCCCCGATGTTGACCACGACGGCGTCCTGGACGCAGGGGACGTCGACCCAGGCCGCACGGCGTCGCACTTGCAGCCCTCCCCGGTCGGACGGCTGTCGGAAGAGGAGTGTGAGCGAGCCGTAGTCCGAATGTGCCCCCGCGCGGACGTCGTCGTCGGGGTCTGGTGCTTCTTCTTCTTCTTCTTCTTCTCCCGAGGCGGGCTCCGGGAACGAGAGCCGGGAGACCGGGGGGTAGTTGATGAGTCGCATGCGGTGGCTCTCACCGGTGTGGGCTCTCGCCAGGAAGTCTCTCGGCATCTGCGCGCCCGGTCAGCCTCGGCCACCGGCGCCGTTCGCGTGACGCACTCACGCCCAGTCCGACGGCGAGCGCCTCGAGCAGGGTCTTCGCCAGCTCCTCGCAGCCGGAGAAGAAGGCGGCTAGCCTATCCCGCCCACTTTCGAGCTGAGCGGGAAGCAACTGGGAGACTCGCCCGGGATCCGACAGATAGAACGACTCCTTGAAATCGCCCGGTCCGGCACCCGATAGCCTGGCCGAAAGGGTGACGTCTCAGCACACACGAAGGAACGACGAGGGTCAAGGCTCGAGAGGGCGCAACTCACGTCTCTTCTCTCATTCCCGTGTAACCCTAGCACACGGAACGGTCGGTCAGCGCGCGGGTACCCCCATCGCCGATCAGATAGGATCGTCCTCCATTTCGTTTCGTCTCCCTTGAAGGGGGGGGGGAGGACAGCACGCAACAACTCACAAGGTCACCACTACCGTTCGCGTGGCAGAGCTTATCTTCCAGGGATGAGCGGAAGAACGCGTCTGCGAGAGCAAACACGCCCGCTGCGACGTCGTCTCCCAGCTCGTGGCCCACGACGTAGAAAAAGCCGGGGTCCCTGCCGACACGCACCAACTCCGCCGCGAGCCCTTCAACCGAGCGGAACGAGCGCAGGTCGACGACGGGCAACGCAGCTCCGGCGGCCGTGGTCATGGTCGGAAAGCGGCCGAGCTTTGCCGCTCAATGTCCGGAAACGGCGAGATGCGGAGCGAAGTATCGATCGAGTCAGGGAATGTCAACAGGCAGCAAGCAAACAATTCGGACATGAAGACGATTCGGACGTAAGGAGAACCGATGGGCGGTCGGGCGAATCACAACTCATCAACCCGTCCGGTGCTGATTGACGCGGTGAGATGGGCCCAATATGCAGCGAGATGGCGGTTCAAAAAAAAAGAAAGGAAGTCAAGAAAACGCCATACCTGCGAACTAGTCCAAGGTCACTAGATTAAGTACTCGGGAGCAATAAGTTGGAACGAATTACACTAGAGTCGCCCTGCGGTTGGTCTGTCGCGATAGTGCGCTGATTCCAGCTGTTAAGCTGCTGAACGGAGTACACCATTGGCCGTCGTTTGGCATGACAGCCGGGGGAAAACGTGGCCGATGGGCAGACAAGCTTGCGGGAGAAGAGGGCGGATGCGGAAACATCAGAGCCACAGGGTCCGAGGTATGACAACATGAAGATTCGCACCGGAGACTCGTTCCGTCTCCCATCGCAATTCCGGACGTCGAGCACCCCCTGGCCATCTTTCCAGCGGTTGAAAGACATTTTTGACTTGGTGACCTTTATGTCCAGAAAAACGGGGTCTCTTCCGCGCTGATTGAGGAAGAGTAAACATTTCATGGGGACAAACGGACGGAATAAGTGAAAATACAGTTGTACTTCTGGGTAGGAAGAACACAGGGAGATAAGTGAGAGAATGTAAGTTCCAGAACCCCAAAAGTCAAGACGAAACGAACTGTGGGCGAGTT
Organism: Colletotrichum agaves; assembly: GCA_036785465.1. Classification (NCBI taxonomy): domain Eukaryota; kingdom Fungi; phylum Ascomycota; class Sordariomycetes; order Glomerellales; family Glomerellaceae; genus Colletotrichum; species Colletotrichum agaves. The sequence continues at coordinate 143,972 of JAXISO010000073.1, read as the reverse complement.
CAGAAATGATCCCTGTCTGCACCCCCGTCACAATCACATTTACCCCCCGTTCATCAAGCCCGGCCTCCAGGTCCTCGGGAACTGAACCCTCCTCACCCCCAGTATTCTCCATCGGGTTCAAGATCTCCAGACTTCACCAACGTGTGCAAGACTTAGATATCAGAAATAAGGCCCTTCAACCCACAAACATTACCGAGACTTACCACCGCACGTGTCCGCCAGGCATGATAGTAGACACGACCATGGCAAAGACGCAACTACGTTCCGTCTCTTGGCGGCGATGGGCCTGCCCTGTGCTATCAGCTAGTTTCAACGAATGTCGCATTCCCACACTCCAACTCGACCACCCGGACGATGTAAGCTGACTTAGATGTCGCCCTTGGTGGCCTGCCCAGGACACCCCTTCATCGGCCAAACCCTGCTCACGGCCATGCTGTTCGCCATCGAACCTTGCCTGGAAATCGATGTCACAAACGCCTTGTGTCTCTCCACCGACCGGTCGACCCTTGGTGCCCGTACACCATGTTATTTGATCCTTCTATCCTCCATCTAGAAGCCATCGCCAACCTGCCACGACGACTCCCGTATCATAAAAGAAGGCCCAAGGAACGCCCGACGGAAATGTGACACAGGCTGTTGCTAGATCAAAAATTCTCTTGCCATCTGGACTCGACCTCATAAAAAGGAGAAAAAAGCTATCCGGCGTATACTAAACTGCGAACTGCCTAAGCTTTCGAGCTAAGTCTGACAAGTGAGAAAGCCACCCTGAATTCCGTCTGATCCTTTGAGGCTAAGTAAGTTCCCCTCTTTGTCGTTACTCTCAGGTCGTAGGTGTCGACATCGCCCCCCCTCCCAAATCCCCGCTAAAGGATCTCGTCTCATCCCAGCCCTCCCACCTCTGAGAGGTCTCACCGCTGCCTCCAGCCCAGAGTCCATCAACGTGAGCGTACGCTTGTCCCGGATTACCGCGCCGGCGCGCACCGTCGACGGCGAGTGACAAATCCACACCGCGTTCGCAACACATCTGCTGCCCACCCATCAACCGCTCAACAGCAGACGAACAGTTTCCGGTGCAACATCAGTTGCAGTCAGTCTGCAACGGCCGGAAACGACGCGTGACATCAAATCACTGGCGGAGGCAAACGAATGAAGACGGGGATGACGATGGCGAGCCTCCTCCGCCGGATCGAAGTCTCCCGCGAGACTGACGTCGTCACCACGGCCTACATGAACCGCGACACCAGGCCTCTCCCGCCGGAGAGACGCACGTACGGCCCCTGGCAGTTCGTCGGCCTGTGGGTCGTCACGGGCTCCTTCAACATCGGGGGCTGGACGACGGGCTCGTCCCTCATAGCTCTCGGCCTCAACGTCTGGCAGGCCATGCTGACCGTCATCATCGGGCACGTGCTCGTGGGCCTCATCTGCGTGCTCGCCGGCGGGCCGGGCGCGAGGTGGCACGTCGGCTTCTCGATCCTGCAGAAATCGTCGTGGGGCGTGTACGGCGCCCTCTTCCCGCTGACGCAGCGGATCGTGCTGTCCTTCATCTGGTACTCGACGCAGGTCTACTGGGGCGGCCAGTGTGTGCGGACCTTCGTCTCGTCGATGGCGCCGTCTTTCAACGCGCTCGACAGGCCCCTCGCCGACGGCACAATGACCGTGGCCGACTTTGTGGGGTTCGTCGTCTTCTCCCTGCTCTGCCTGCCGCTGATTTACATCCGCCCCGAGAACTACCACATCCCCTTCGCCGTGGCCGCGTGCACCGTGATCCCGACCGTCTTCGCCCTCCTGATCTGGTGCGTGTCGACGGCCCGAGGCGCGGGCCCGATGCTGAGCGACATCACGGCGACGGCCGGGGTCCAGCAAGCCACGGGGTCCCGTCTGGGATGGATGCTCGCTTTGGGGGTGTGCACCAACATCGGCGGCATCAGCACGCACATCTTCAGCCAGTCGGACTTCACCCGCTTCGCGCGCCGGCCGCGCGACCAGCTCATGTCGCAGCTCGTGTTCGTGCCGTCCAACACCATCCTGGTCGCCCTGATCGGCATCGTCTGCACTTCTTGCGCGGCCCAGCTGTTCCCCGAGACGAAGGGCACGCTGGTGTGGGAGCCCTACCGATTCCTGGACGCCCTCCAGGCTCATTACGACGATTCCGCCGGCGCGCGGGCGGCCGTCTTCTTCGCCAGTCTGGCCTTCATCTTCGCCCAGTTCGGGATAGCGGTCGCCGAGAACGCGCTGTCGAACGGCATCGATCTTTCGGCACTGCTGCCGAGGTTCTTCAACCTGCGGCGGGGCGGATACCTCACCGCGGCCTTCGCGTTCATCATGCAGCCCTGGCAGCTGTTGAACGGCGCGAGCAAGTTCCTGACGGTCATGGGCGGCTACGGTGTTTTCTTGGGGTCGATGACGGGCGTCATGTTCGCCGACTACTATCTTGTTCGGAGGCGGAAGCTCAAGCTGACCCACCTCTACGAGGCGACCAGCGAGAGTATATACTGGTACTGGAGGGGACTCAACTGGAGGGCGCCGGCGGCCTGGGCCGTGGGGACGTGGGCGCTCCTCCCCGGCTTCGTGCAGAGGGTCCGGGATCCGACGACCGAGATGGATGGCTGGTCGCATCTGTACTACCTCGCGTGGCCTCTGGGGTGTACGCTGGCCGTCCTCACGTACTGCCTCCTCCACCGGGCGTTTCCCATCGAGGACGCGCGGGTGGTCGACGACGGTGACTATTTCGGGACCTTTGGTCCGAGGGAAGAAATGGTGCTCGACGGTCGCGCTCACACTCCTCCCAAGGCATTCGCAGAAGTTGGTGAAAGCCCTGAAAGCAAAGACGCTCCAGAAGAGAAGAGGGGCTGATGTAGTGGGTTGGGCGTACTTTTTGCTGGCTTGCGAGCGAGCGTTGTTTGATTTCTACAGCGGCAGAAGGGAGTTGTAGATGTTAGAACGGGCTTTTGTATCAGACAGATTAATCGTATCCGTCGTTCCGCGATATAAGAGCAAGAAGGCTTCTGGGCGATTGAGCTGGTCAATTACGTCTGGGCGACCAACTGCCGTGCGTGAATACCATGGTACCCTACTTTGCCACGCATTTTGGCTGCCGCCATCACATCCAAGAACGGTCTCGACACGCGGCAGGCGGCTAAGCTGCTGAGGGTCGACCTGTGGATTCCAGAAAACATGACTGCTGAAAACAGGTTCAAGGGTCGATGTGACGTCGCTTACTATGTTCTTTCGTCTTGATTCATCACGGAAGGGAAACAAGAATAGGAATTGGTTATTCTTTATTTTTTTGAATTCCCACAAAGTGCGTAGTCAAAAGGGCCGCGACCGGAACACCAGGAACGACGTCTAGTAGCTCTCGCTCCGCCACATAAATCCTCTGCATCATGGTGATATCGACCACGAGCATGACCCAAGACCCGCGTCGTCTTCATCCGTCGACGGACGAAATCGGAACCGTCTTCGTCGACGGCCGAGACATCAGCGAGTGTCCACCTTTTGCAATCGAAAAACCATGTTCAAGCGGTCGCACCATCTAGGGCGGTCCTGCCACGGGGCAACAGAACACATGGGGTCCGATGCCGTGTTGGTCTTGCTGCTTTTTTTCTCCGGATCATCCGCTCGTCTGCGCTCTTCGGGAGAAAGTTCGATCTGCCCCGTCGCCGGGAAATATTTCCAGGCCGCGCGCGTGGGAGGAAAATATTGGGCAGGTCAATCGTGCCACCTCGGTCGGCTACACGGAGCCGCTCGGCGGGGGGCGTCTTTGTCTACTGGCCCTCGGAGTCCTGAAGTTGGAGGAGAGAGTCTGCGGCTGTCGGCACGATTGATTCCAGATCTTTTCCGGACTCTCACGACAAACATCAGGCACCGACGACGAGGTTCGAGCAAAGGACGACACCGAAAGCGTTCGCGCAGTGCGAAGCGAAGAAGCGACCAACCCACTGGGAACTGTATTTTCAGAAGGCATCTTCCTCATCGAATGATACATCATGGTATAATTGCTCGTGTGTTCACCATGCAACGTGATGCGCCGCCCCCCCAGAACCCTCAGCGACCTATCCTGCTGACCATTGGTTATCGACGGGATATTGCCAATCGATCTCCGGCGCATCGTTGAACGCCGCTGTGAAAATGTTGCTCATGAAGTCCATTGGTGCGGTGAAATTCATCAACGGCACGCTCTGCAGCTGGTAGTGCTGGACGGCCGTAGTTGGCAACACTTGCATGGCTTGCTGTCCGTTCGATAGCTCTCCCGGCGGCGGTATTCCCACCGCGGTTAGGAGTTGCTGTTGTCGATTGATTTCTTGGTCGATCTTGGTTATGTAGGTGAACAGCTTGCCAGATATCTGCGGTGCATTGGGCAGACACGAGCCCAGATTCTGGAGGAAGATCGCCATGGTTCTCCTGCGGCAGGTGAGCTTGGAGTCCAGTGAAGAATTGAACTGGACGCATGGGGAAATCTACTAACATGACGTCTCGAAGTTTGAAGTATTGGTCGGTGTGTAGGTGGCGGCCGATGAAGCTGCTGAGAATATGGCCTACGCCGACGAGCTCTTGGAGCTGAGCAGACGATTAGCACAATACAGCGAGGCTTATCCGCGTGAACAAAGGGGTAGTGTTTACCATGGGATGCCCTATTGCACGTATATATTCTGGCGGAACCTGGGTTATCTCCTCAATCAACTCAATAGCAGCACTGCACGCCTCTTCGAACTGGTTTTGGCATGCAAATGCGGCCATACGAGTGAGCTGCCAACGTCAGCATCGAATCGCACCCCTCCACCCACCAAAAAAAAAAAAAAAAAAGGGGAAAAAAAAAAGGCCGTCTTCTGCGATCTTACCTGATATGTACACGCAATGTTGGCGACTTGAAAGCCGCACAGGTTCTCCTCGCGGTTGTTCGGCGACGGAAAAGCTCGGGAAGCGTAGGGAGGTAGCTTCTTCTTGCGACCCAACACTTCGCGAAGCATCCCGTCGATCGAGGGCAGGAGTATGTCGATGTTGATGTTGTTCCGGTCCGTGTGGGCCGCCTGGACGCGCGCCTTGCGCATGCGGACGATGACGTGCTCCAGGATGCGGTACAGGTCGGTGATGTAGTTCCAGCCGACGAGCCAGCTCCCGGGGAAGAAGATGTCGGATCTGGCGGCGTCCGCCGAGCTCCCGGAGACGGGCGTCTCGGCGGGATCGAGCACGCCGGAGAGGCCGACGTGGACCGGGTAGCCCACCCCGCACTGCAGCTCGGGGCAGCGGATGACGTGGCCCTGGATGAGGGCCGAGTGCACCTCGAGGCGGTACATGGACCAGAAGAACTGGCGCCGGACGTAGACCTCGGCCGACGTGAGATCGTCGCCCCAGTGCTTCTCGAACTGGAACTGTGCCTGCGCCACGATGTTGTGGTAGCGGCCGAGGTACTGCTCGAAGAGGGTGTCGTCCTTGATCTGGACGGCCGCCAGGGACATGGTGCCGAGGACCTGCAGGTACTGGAAGACCTCGCCCCTGGAGATGTCGCGGTTGTCCTCCGGGATGGCTCTGCGCCCGTCTTCCAGGTAAGCGTGCTGGTGCTCGTCGCGGACCATATCAGGGACGTCCGGATTGAACATGGCCCCGTCCCTGACGTGAGACGCGCTCAGAGCGCAGATAGCCATCAGGCGGGCGAAGGCGGCCCGGTCCGACGACATCTTGGTCTCCTCCCATTCTCTCATGACGGTTTTCTCGTCATAGAATGGAAAACTAGGTGGGTGGTCAGCTACTCCGCCATGGGTACGGGGGGATCTGAGAACCTGAAAGAAGGGGTGGTGGGAAAAACAAACACTGGGTACACCGTGTCGAAGAAGATGCAGATGAGACGGTGGACAAGGTTCGTGCCGCCGTGGCGGCTCTCGTCGTAGAACCAGCGTTCCTCGCCATCCCTGGCGTGGGACTGGCTCGCGGAAGCGGGCGATGTCTTCGACTTGACGCCCCTCTTGGCGGCGACGCGGTCCCACGTGCACTCGGCCCCGTGCTCGATGCAGGTCAGACAGCTGTGGCGACGACCATCGGGCCCGGAGACGGGCGTGACCCCGCCCTGCTCGGCGGTGGCAGGCTTGCATTTCCGGCCTCTCCGGTGACAGAAGTCGCAGGCCTTGGTGATGCGGCGACGCTTGAGGTTGGGTTCGCTGTGCCTCCTGCTCTCCGCGGCGGCGGCGGCGGCGTGAGGCGACCTCCTCCCGGCGCCGCCTCCGTCGACGCGGAGCTCCTGGGCGTCGCCCATGATCATCGTCGTTTCCCCCGACCTCACCGCGTCGATGTGCGTGCGGGAGCGTCCGGAGCGCGTTCGACGCGGGTCACGGGGACTCCCATCCGGCACGAAGCGGAGCTAAACTTGGGGACTTGCGTCTCGGTGAGGGGCCGAATCCTTCCCTCTGTGATGTGTGTGTGCGTGTGTGTGTGTGTGCTGGCTGGCCGCTCACCTCTCCCTTGTCGATGATGTGCGGATCCACGGGCAATTGATGGGTACGGGGGACTGGAGTTGGGGGGGCGCTAGGTAGCGTAGCGTAGTGTAATACTGTGTGTGTGTGTGCGTGTTTGCGGGCCTCTCTCTGTTCTCTGGAGAACTGGAATTGCTAAACCAGGCGCTCTTCTCCGTGTGGATGATCGGGGTAAGACGGTATTTGTGCAACACCCAGCAAAGTCACGGTTCCCATGCGTCTCTTATTTTTCTGCGAGAATAAAACACCAAGGCTGACGTTTGTTGAAATTAAGACGGGTGGGTGGAGAATCCAAGCAAACATTGTTCCCTGATCAACTGACCAACAAGCCCCCCGGACTAGAGGAATTAACTCGCAGACGACCATCGCAATCGTTGGCGGTCACTTCGCCTTACCCGAAAAGTCAGTCAGTCTCTTGAGGGCTCCTTCCAGGGATCCAGGGGTGGCTGTGCCGCAGCCGCTGACCGAATTCTGGACGCCGGTTTCTTTATTCGCACCCTGCTGGTCCCCTACCTCAAATCACTAGCCTTCTTCTCTCACCGTCTCTCATCGCGTCACTGTGCTCCCGGAAATGGGCATTCTCAACAAATGGCAACCCTTCCATGCAACCAAGTCCACGGAACACCCGAAACAGAACCCATACCGATATTCTGGAAAGGTCCGAGGACTTGGAGGACTCGAAGCTTCTTCTAGCGATGGAAGCCAAACCGAGCCCTCGGTATTATCAAGGCTCTGGAGAGCCGATTCTTGCCCAGCTGGCCACTCGGCGCGTGTTGTAAGACATGGACACGTCATGGCTCTCTCTGTCCCCGAGTCGTCGGAGCTGGCTGCGTTTCGGAGGCAAAATGTTTGCTCTAGTATGCTGATGTTTGCTACAAGATATCGATGCATGCGGCCAAGACCCATATCATTCCTGACCCCACCGCACGTGCAAGTTTTGTCTCGACCAGAGCTCTCGCGTGGGTTGCGCGGTCCAGTTGGCCGGGTCGCCTCTCCTTCTTGCACGTTGATGTTCGGTATTCTATTCCTCCCCACGCGAGTGGGTCGAATATCGCCATTCCCTGTGCATGGCTTTCGCTCTGCCGTGTTTGTTTTCTGCGTCCCAACACGGATCTGCGCGATCTACGCCTTGTCACTCTTCTACTAAAATGACACATTGACACGCGTCTGCTTGTTTTCGGTGGGGATCGACACAGCGTCTCAGGACTTTTCCACGGAACATTAGGCCGTCATCGTATGTTTGTCACGGTAAAGCGTCAATTTCAATTTCATGTCCACTCATTTAGTCTAATCAGTGCTCCGTAAGTCTGGCACATCTAGTCCTCTCAAGCGATATATCGCCAAACCATGACACAGCTAGCCCTGAGTCATAACGCTAAGGTCATCTCATCTCACCTGCCATGTCTGACGGTCCTTTTAAGATGGGCTGTGCTTAGGCCAATGGGTCGGTCCCTTTCTCATCATGGAGCTCAGAATGGTTGATGTGAAACTTGATTCCACCCCTAGCAGTATATGTTGCCTCTAATGCATAGCTTTTCCAATCAGGAAACAACTTACCGTCCTCGTCAGTAATGCGTTGTCACCCATTGCGACCAGGGGAAAAGTTATCGTCTTACTTCGCTGAGGCCAATGAGGCCAACCTGCTTCACGACTTGACATGTGCCAACGCATCCAATGATGAAAGGGATGAGCTGCCCGTCGTCTTGATTTCGTTGACGCTCTGGACATTGTTCCAGTCCAGCGGAAGCTCGATTGACAGAATGAACCATAATATAGCGAAGAAGACCAGCACAGTCCATGAAACGCTGAGGAACTGACAAATGGGGCCGCTAGGGCTTTCAGCATGGCCCCAACTATTTTCTTTTGTTGTTTGGACATGACAAACTCACCTCAATCGACAGTCTTCATCGTCATCGGATTGGAGCTGAGTTCTATGGACTGAGTCCTCCTCATGATGACTCTGTGCATGTTCTGGAATAAACAGTGAAATACCTGCCCGTATAGCAGCATGTACGTCAACCGCACTGGGGCCCGATAGGTTTATGAAGAACGCCAGCAGTTGGATCATCAAGATGAGAAGCCAAATGATGGATATTGAATACCGCAGACTAGGCGTTCTTTTCAAAATAAACTCGGTGACACTGAAATAATACTGAAACCTCTCAAGGATTGGAAGCAATAGGCGACATGCCTTCTTTGTTGCTTGAGTAGAGCCCGGTATAAGAAGGTAGATTATGTTTCTGATGACGACGAATGCCAACAGGGTGAACAAAAACACGGCCCCGGATATTACAAAGAGAAATATCGGCAGAACCACAATGGTCATCATAATCGAGGCAATTTGTGATACTATGATGACGGGCTCATGAGTACGCTATTTCGAAAACATGAATATGAGTGGAGGACCGCATCTGTTGTCAGGCTGTGGCGTTTTCACAACGCAAAACCAAAAGTAAACGTTGAAAACTGGCGACGATTCCGAGGATGGAACTTCGAAGTTAGTACTCGAAACATATTCTTTTGTAGCCGCATCTTCCCGATAGTTTCTCGTCATTCTCCAAGTGGACCTATAGAAAGCCTCGAAAAAGCCGTTGGACTCTCTCTTCGTAGAAGACTTCTTGAAAGCGTTGTCGAGTCCAGAATTTCTTCCGTCTCAGCTGATCCGACTTGCTCTTTTCCAGGACTCGGCGGAAACGGTGCCATATGAGCTTGACTCGTTCAGGACGTGAAAAGTGGTTCCGGACTCCGATGGTGCTAAGAACGGCGACGAAGAAACCGAGAGATATCTGCAACGTGATGCACAGCTCAATTTATCGAACATCGTGATGCAACCTGCGCTATGATCGTGGCAATGGAAATGGCGAAAACGAAAATGGCATCGACGGCGTGGACTTCCTCGGTGCTTCCGTCGTCGTCGACCATCCGCATCCAGGACGATATCCACCGGCAGTTGACACCAATGCGCACACCGAGCCCATACAGGTCACCATCGCCGCCGTCAACTGGACATGCGTTGACATCCATCTGCCTAAGATGCCTGATGAGCCGCGCGAAATGACCGAGGGTTGTTTAGCTCCTGTGGTTTCTTCGCCGCAGTCGAGGCTACAGCGGGAGGTTCAGGAAAGAAGTAATATTCGATGGCTGTTTTTCGGCTTGAAATATGGTCAACGGATGCTGCTTCAATTGGGCCTTCTACTCACTTTTCCCCGCAGGTCCTTGACCATTCCCGCCAAATGTCGACATTGAATTTCGCATTCACTGTCGGACCCGGAAGACCGGAACGAGCGAACGCCACCATGAACGAAACCATCTGCGAAATTCCTTCTACCATCCTAGTTGCCAAGCAAATGCAGACGTCATTCTTAAAGACTGGTATCTATGCATTGATGTGTACAACACACCATAAGTTGTAACGTCGCTCATCCATAGCCTACCAGCTCCATTCCTCACCTTTGGTGTCAAGGATCCTCACGGCCACCGGGGCATGCTATGAAAAGCATGCCTGTGGAGCAAGGGAGGAGGATTATCAGCTAGGGTCGCTTATGCAGGTACAAATGTCTTGACTGGTCTGGTCTTATAAGGCTGGGCATAGTTCTGCGTATAAATAGCGTTGGTCATTGTGGAAATCCCGTTTAGCGGCCAAGACTTTAACTCCATGGTCGCCACGTGGACTTCCCAAAAAAAAAAAATGTCTGGGATTCCGGAAGCCTCTGTCGATTCATGGCTATCCTTACCTTCAAAGCCATGTTGATAGGATCAATGCACGCATAATACCCAGCTCAAACAAGAAGCTTTTGTCAAATTGGCAAAAGAGGTTGGGCCCTTTCTAGTATTTTTTCTTGTATTTAAAGTCTTTAAATCCAATACTATAAAACTATAATATTTCTATATAAGTATACAGAGATATACAATTTCCATTCTCTTACCTTGACATTCTTGGTCTATTTCAATAGGCTGTACCACACATGGGCCGCTTCAGTTCTACCTTGCTCAGCGTCGCTCGGGATCCGCCCCGTATTTGACAGCCGCGCGGGACCTGAGGCCCTCGCTATAAGCCTCGTATTCAACACCAGAAACACAGCATCCGTATATTCCGCTAATTTGTAGAGATCGTATCGCCGCTGTCTAGGGATGATAGGTGGACCAGACGCCAGCGCCAATCTTGGTGTCGCCGAAATTGCATACCACGCTAAGAATAGCTTCCCCAGAATTGAATGGGGCAATACGAGATCCAACAAAGTACTTAACTGCCGAGCGTCGGCCCTCCCGTGGCTGAGGCAAGGAAACTCGTCAACACACACGCAAGACACCGAATCTGTAAACATGCGGGCTTCTCTTCTATTCAGCAACGCTTTGCTGTTGCTCGCAGGCGCACCGAACCCAGCGCACAGCCTTCCCGCCAACAACAACGCTGCTACTTCCGCCTCCTCCCCGACGAGAGTCGAATGGAGGAGCTTGTCGCCAAAGGGTCAGGCGGACTACATCAAAGCGGTCAAATGCCTCGATAGCCTGCCGTCCAAGATCGGTCTCGAGACCTCTCGCTACAACGACTTCCCCTACGTCCACGCGCAACTCAACGTCGAAAGTGAGTTTGCCCCCCCCCCCCCCCCCCCTGGCATCACCTGCTCCAGGGCCTTACCTAGCTGACTCCCGAAACCAGTCCATTTCGTGGCCGTCTTCCTGCCATGGCACCGGTACTTTGTGCACATCTACGAGACGGCGTTGAGGGAGGAGTGCGGCTACACCGGGCCGATGGCGTACTGGGACTGGACCCTCGACTCCGACGACATGTCCAAGAGCGCCGTGTTCTCCAACGACACGGCCTCGGGCTTCGGGGGGAACGGGCTGAACGGCGGTTTTTCGAATCCCTCGCGGCCTAACCCTCTGCTGATGTGCGTCACCGACGGCGCGTTCCGCAACCTGACCGTCTCGTATTTCCAAACGACGTTGCGGCCGCACTGCTTGAACCGCGGCTTCAACAGCGGGGTCGGCGTCGACAACGGCAAGTACGAAGGGAAGCTGTACACGCCCGAGAGGGTCTCGGGGATCATCAAGGGCTCGGGCAATTTCCACGAACTGGCGACGAGGTTGGAGAACGAGCCGCATGGCGCCATCCACCAGGCGGTCGGTGGGGATCTGTTCCCGTCGACCTCCCCCAATGGTAAGTCCCCATGCCTCGGAATCTGGTCCAAAAGTCCATCTGCTGATTCCTCCCGCAGACCCTTTGTTCTTCCTTCACCATGTCCAGATGGACAGACTCTGGTGGCTCTGGCAGCAAGCCGGCGGAAACCGCACTTACGACTACTCTGGCATCAGGATCTCAGCGACGGGACAGGTCTTGCCGCAGCCAGCGTCTTTGAATGACAAGATGCCGATGATGGGTCTCGCGCCAGACATCCCCGTACGACAAGTCATGTCCACCAACACAAAATTACTTAACTACACGTATTAGAAGAGAAGGTCGAAGGGTGCGGGGAAAGGATGCCTTTCCTCTGTTGCGCCCTAGTTGTGTAATATCTAAGCAGGTCCACGGTTAAGTTTGTGAACATGCCGACCGCAATCCTCCAGGACTTTACGATGAGAGACTAGGTGCCGGAGATGAGCGTGTTCGTGGCTGACTAGACGGAAGACGGGAGTTTGCATCACCCCATGTAAGATGTTCGTGTACAGGTTGGAAAAGAGATATCAACGCATTTGCAAAAGACTTTAGAAACATGCGACGGCTGGCTCGTCCAGGAAGATGTTTGAAACTGGAGTGGAAAGGCTCGGAGGATCTACCAGATGTTTCGCTCATGTAATTAGATCTCGCCCATGAGTTCGAAAACACAGTCTGCCGGTTGAGTTCATTGTATCATTATCGTCATGTGGATGATCCAAACGTGTATAATCGTCCAAGTGGTAAAACTCCCACCGCTGCACCTCGCTGATGCCGTCTTGTCTCGGCCTGACTTACTTGGTGAGGCTATTGGCAAATCGATTGACGAGCAACCCCCCCACCGTCGCACCGACCGCGTCCTTCTTCCCGTAATCCTCGGGGTTGTTGTCCTTGAAGGCCGCAATCGCCGCAGCCCCGGCCGCAGCCGTCGCCATCCTCGTCCCCTTCTTCTGCCAGGACGACTTGTCCTTCCTCATCCGCCACGCCTCGGCAGCGCCGGCCGCCACGGCAGCACTGGCGGCGGCCTGCAAGATGTGCGACTTGTCCGACTCCCGCCTGTGCAGACGCGACCGCGAGGACGACGCCAGCGGGGGCCTGCTCTCTCTCCGACGCCCGCCGCGTCCCCTGCCGCGACTGTGCTTCCGGTGCCTTCGTCGGTCGTCGTCCCCGTCGCTGTCGGAGTAGTGGTCCGAGTCGTCGTAGCGTCCGCGCCGGGTCGGCCGGCGGTCGAGAGACCTGGCGCGGGCGCCGTGCCGGACGGGACTGACGTCGTCGTGGTAGCGGCCGCGGTGCCGCGCGCGCCCCGCCTCGTGTGCACTCCGTGACACACGGCGCGTTGCTGGTGGGCGCTCGTAGTAGTCATCGCTGTAGTCGGAGTCGGAGTCGTAGCCCGCTCGGTCGCGACGGTGACGATCCGACTGTCGTGACGGCATGGCTGCTGCGTAGGCGTCCTGGGGTCTCGGGCGGCCCGAAGGGATGTGAAATGGGAACCCCGAGTGCCAAGCCTCGTAAGGGACGGATGGGGAAAGGCTGCGCGATGATGGGCGAGGGCTAGTGACGAGCTGCCGTACTTGGTCTTCTTTGAGCTGGACAAGGACACCTTTGTTTCCTGTCGGGGGCCGATCGGATCGGAACTTAGGGGCCAGGATCGATGGTGGATCGTGACGGTTGCGAGATCAGACTTAACGATGAGAGATCATCAAGTTCGTGAAAAGGAAGAAATTCAGTAGTTGCGCTCTGAACTTGGCGCGAGGTGACTTCGTTTTGATAAGGCATTTCGCCCTACCAATTCCAAGGAGGAGCTCAGCCCTCGTCTGGCACCATATAAACCGTCTCGGCTGAGTTAAACTTGATTGTCTCTTGAGCAGGGTGATGTAAAGAACCGAAGATCATTGCCGTTCCGAGGCAGAGCAGAGGCGCTCTGGGGTGATGGCAAACGTCAACATGATGCGGTCCGCTGACGGAATCAGTCGAGACACGGAATGATGTCACACCGAAAAGTCCCTGTGAGGGATGGTCGGTGAGAGTCTCTTCACCGAAAAGGGGGGAAAAGCATAGTTACTCGCCGTAAGCCACCCAACTCACCGAGCCAAGTAAGGGATCAGTGCACACCAATCACCGATTCAGCCAGGCCCGGGCTTCGTTGACCTCGTCCAATCGGGGTTACTTTGGCGCTGGGTCAGGGGCGATGGTGGATTGAGTTCCCAGGAGGCTGAAATAAGGAACAAGGGACGGCATCGCCTGGGGCGCAGTGGCCAGGACAAAACCGACGATGCTAGTCTCTGTGTGGCGCCGTTAGCGGTATCCGGCAATGCGCGTCGTGAGGAGGAACGAAGCCGCACGGGGCTGGGGGACTGGGCTCGGGGCGCGTTGATGCGCGTTTCTTCGCGTGAATGAGAGCGTCATAGACTGGTTGCCGCAGCCGGTAATGATATCAATGACTTGATCAATGGTGTTTTCGTTGAAAGTAGTAAAGCCCGGATACTGGTATGCCTTTCGAATTATGTATATGATGAAGGGCGAATCCCACTCATCCCACGAGTTGACTATTTGTTCCCCACACCTACCAACTTTCAACCATTGACTACAACCGAACCAATCTTAACCGCTTCATACAATTACCTAAAGCAAAGCCCGCCATGTCTTCCAACGATATTCCTTCCGGCGAGGTCAAGGACAACGACTACGTCTCTCGCCAGCCTCAGCGTGGAGAGCCAATCCGTGTTCAAGACGATGATGCCAAGGTGGAGGACCCAATTGACCCTCAGACCGCCGATACCGATGAGCAACTTGGTTCGTATCTTCCATGGTACATCATGATCAAATACTAAGTCCAAGCACAGAACGTGACGATAAGGAGGCTATTGACAAGAGCAACATTGTTGATGAGCGTACCCGTTCCGCTAAGCCCAAGGGTTCTTATCGTGAGCCTGGTGACACGGAAGGTTTGGAGCGTGAAAGGTTGGAATAAGAAGCCGTGTTTGATCATTACCAAGTTAGGCAATATCTCATAAGCTAGTTTCAGGTTATTCTTACATATGTTCAATGCAAACTCAGCAAAATATTTCTTAATTTATTCGTGAACGTGAAACGCATTATCATATAATTAATGATACGGCGATTGCGGTGTACACCAATTTAATTTGTAGGACTTCACTGCCACCCAACAGGAGTTTTGCGGTAGCGAATTACTTCATGCCCTTCTTCATCGTATGACCTTTCGACCACAATCTTATATCCTCCGAGGGCAGGCCACAGTTTTGTCCAGCACACCCAGTAAACCATACCCAACAAGAGCACACCGACTCCAACGATGGGAAACACATAGTATGGATAGCCTTCAGCTGTCCAAGACCCAGTCGGTGGGATGAAGGGGACGACGCAGAGGAATGCGTTCGCCAGTACGTAGAGAATCGTAATCGGAAAATGGGTATGCCATGGAGAAACCCAGTTCTCCCGTTTGTTCCATTGGAGGTAAAGCAGGCCGCTGTGAGCTTGATGTTAGCAAAGTCCTCGGGCACCTGGGAGACGTGCCGGGTATCAACCCACATCCCGACGAAGGCGTTAATCCAAGCACCCGGGCTGCGCAGCAAAAATACGTCAGCAAGTCCAAAGAAAGGAGATCGTAGAGGATGAAACTGGAACTCGGATACTGACTAAGTATACAGGTCTACTATAAAGCCGTACGCAGGGCCTTTTGTTGGAGGTGCGCACAACACTACGACAGTTACGATCCAGTGCAAAAACAGCTGAGCGCATGCGAAGTCAGCGTCTCGAGATCCGATTCTTGAACCGTCCGACCTACCGCTCCAGCAGGGGCGTTGAATGGTCTGTTGGAGGCCCACAAGCGGCTGAAGGGCAACATGCCCTCCTTCGCAAGCTCCTGGTTCAGGCGGGCGTGGGCGAAGCTCACGGCGAGCACGTTCCCCAAGTTGCTGATCGCAACGAAAGCGGGCAGCGCGCGAGCGCCAGCGCCGTCTCCGAAGACGTTGCGGAAGAAGACCCCGGCGACGATGACATCGGAAGTCGCGAGCTCGGTCTTGGGGATGGCGGCGAAGTAGGCGACTGGGGGACGAGACGTCAGCAATTCACGTAAGCAGAACCGGAGCGCCGCCCAACAGGCCACCCACCGTTGGCGAGGACGTAGAGAACGGTGACGCCGCCAACGGCCAAGGGGCCGGCGACGGCGAGCGTCCTCCGCGGACTCTTCAGCTCCCCGACGACGTAGTTGGCGTTCTCCCACCCCTTGTAGCTGTAGATTATGCGGAGCAGCGCGGTGGCGTATCCGTAGACGCCGCCGTCCCCGTAGCCCTCGCCGTGCCCGACGCGGAACGCGTCCCGGAAGTTTTGCGGGTCGGGAACCCGCCGACGGCCGGAGAGGGCGGCGAAGCCGGAGAAGACGATGAACAGCAGGACGGCGACCTTGAAGACGCCCAAGACGTTGAACAGGCGGACGCCCCACTTCGGCGCGACGGCGTGGACGCCGACGGCGAAGGTCGCGCCGGCGACGCCGACGCCGCGGGCCGTCCAGTCGTCCGGGGACGAGGAGCCGGACGCGAGAAGCACGTAGCGGCCGAACGCGAGCGCGTTGCCGGACGAGAAGCCGAGGAGGATCATCTGCGATGCGAGGACGCAGGTCGCGAGGTGCCTGGGGTGCTTGTATGCCCTCTCGAGATAGTTCTTCTCGCCCCCGGACCGAGGGATGGCCAGGCCGAATTCGAGAAAGACCGACATGCCGCAGAACGTGAGAACGCCGCCGACGACCCAAAGCATCAGGCTTACGCCGACCGAGCCGGTGGATTGAAAGATTCCAGAGGGCGTTGAGAAGACTTGGGAAACGGCGTTGTCAGTACAGGCCGTGTGTGTGTGTGTGTGGAGGGGATGAGGCCGTCACATACTCCCAGTCCCGATCATCTTGTTCAGAATCAGAAAGACAGCACCGGTGATACCAATCTTGCGTGACTCGGGATACGCGTACGTCTCCTGATTCTTGACGACCCCGACATCTCTCGAAGCATCGTCTTGGTGCGCCTGCGTGTTCTCACCGACGTGGTGGTCGCTTTTGAGTGGCTCACTCATTGCTTTCTGTTTTTGTCGTCAATCAGCTGAGAAAACGGCGTCCGAATCACGGAATGTGAAGTTCATCCGGTTCGGTCCAGTCCTGAGATAAAGATTGGAGCTTCAGCTCAGGTAGGCTGAGACGATCGGAACACAGGACCGAGGGTTCCCTTGGGGACTATATGCGTGCTTCGACCTGCATCTTATATCTCCTGCATCGCAACCCAATACAAAAGATGAACGGGTGATCGAGCCCTGCACTGGTAGCCTCTTCGGTGCCGTCAGGCCCCCGCACTTCATCGCACTGCAACGTCACACAAGGGTCACGGCGACTCTTTTTCCAGGTACCCTGAATATGGGAATCCTTAGGGTTGCAGGAAAGAATATTAGGGAACAGCATCCCGGAAATTCCACCGAATTGTGCTGATTCGCATACTAGATACTGCCAAAGAACGAAGCAAAGTAGCTTCCTCGGCCAACATAGTAAGCCGTCAAGTCGTTGAATTGTCTCATTAGGCTGGCCCAGAGAAATACACTAATTAGCGGTGATCAGGGCTTCTAGGCGGCAAAGGGAAGCTGTGAGGTAATACGGTGAGGGTGCTGGGCGCCCAAGGAGGACTGGCGAGCATTTTCCAATTGCCTCTTTCTACTTGAATTTTCATCAATGTTGGTAAGCCAGCGAAGACGCAGGATTGTGGTGAATCTTTCTGATGTGCCATTGTCCAATTGTCTGTGAGTGGCTCATCTGGTGCGTGATGAGCGACAAGGACGGCCATGCCAAGGGCGTCAGCAGGCTGGTTTGCCTGGGCAGATGACATTCCTTGAAGTTGTCTTGAGGTTTGCTCTGGGAAGTCTTACCACTTGAGGAAGGTCAGCGAACCTGAGTGACATTGCAGACTTTGGAGAACCCCCCAGCACTGCCTACGTGCGACAAGTTGGGGTCGGCTCCAGTCATTGTTCCCGCCAAGAGAGACCAGTCACCGAGACGGGAAGGCCATAGGGGTTTCCGTCGATGTCGTGCTTACGAGGGTGCTATGACGACAGATGCTTATCCGACTGGAAGAGGTTGATGCAGTCTGGTCCTGCACGCGGGCTTTGGTCTTTGGTTTTGAGCATCGCAAGTCACTAATACGTCCACGTCCACCCACAGATGAGATGTTAGTCCGCTACGTGAGTTCAACCCGAATTTGCCAAATGAAAACCAAAACCAATGATCAAACTAAAAGCCAGGTGAAATAAGATGCCACAAACTTCACTTGACAAAGTCATTTTCACTCCCACGTCATCGTCTTCAACTGGCACGTCACTAATGCCTATATTGCGGACACGTTCGGGTTGCTCTCATTTCGAGAGCTCCCGTTAGTCTCTTGAATGGGCGATGTTCATGCCATCCACTACTTCCAAAAGTCTCCAAGAAGAATTGGAAGAAACTCTTGTTTGACTTCCAAAACCGATGTTTCTATCAGACCCAAGCGCTAAGAATCGCTGTTATCTATTATTCGCAACGGCCAAGACATGCCAACGGTTGCAAATGAAGTAGTAGGCATTATGGAGATCAGGACCCTACAATCGATTCGTTAGGTTGCGTCAGAACATGGACCGTAACAAATTTCCATGGTTCGATTCGTTCGATTCTAATAAGATTGGAAGTGTGAAACAGGACCTCCATGGATCAGCAACTTTAGTGGCTTATGTCACCGCGTCGGACCAAAAAGTAACTCTTATCGTCAGCCGCATCTTTCTCCACAACCATTCAACGACACTTCATTCATATGCCCGAGAAGACGTCCCTCATCGATAGCTGCCGAAGCACATATATATATACCACAATCATCGGGCAAGATGTCGGGTCCCAGCCGTGAAAACGCAGTCAACCCAACCAAGGCGACGACGTCATACGAACTCGTCGACACGATCGCCAAATTGGCGCAAATGATGGACGCCATCAGCGTTTACACAACTGTACCGCCATCTCTCTACGTAGACCTTGAGGGCAACAGAATTTGTCGTCTGGGTACTGTATCTATCATCCAGATATATCTGGCCACCCTGAAGCACACGTACCTCGTCGACGTTCGCGCCCTGGGTCGTGCTTGTTTCTCCACGCCCGGGGGTGACGGCATGACGTTGAAAGACGTGTTCGAGTCCAAGGCGATCCCCAAGGTGTTCTTCGACGTGCGGAACGACTCGGATGCTCTCTTCCACCACTTCGGCGTCAGCTTGGCGGGCATTCAGGATCTCCAGTTGATGGAGTTCGCGACTCGCAACTACACGAGGAAGATCATAAGCGGATTGGCGAAATGCATCGAGCAAGACGCGGCACTGACGACGGCAGAGCTATCGGAGTGGAAGGATGTCAAGCAAAGGGGTACCGACCTCTTCTCCCCGTAGCACGGGGGTGGCTATGAGGTGTTTGATCAACGACCGCTTTCCAACGACATTCTTTCGTACTGTGTCCAGGACGTTCGCTATCTTCCTCGCCTCTGGGAGGTGTATAACCAGAAGATGTCGCCTGAATGGTGGCAAAAGGTCCTCGAGGGCTCGCGAGAAAGGGTTCGGCTGTCCCAGACAGTCGAATATAACCCCGTAGGAAGAGAAAAGGTCTTTGGCCCTAAAGGTTGGGACGCATGAAGGATACTTTATGACCACGGCGGCCTCCGTTGGGACAAGTCGGATGTTTCAATAAATTTTGCCGTGGGGTAGGGCGGATGTAGAGTCGAGTATTCTGGTATCATGGTTCTGACCGTCAAGCGATGTGTCCAGCGTTTATGGCGACGTTACACGAGTAGATGGACACACCATGGCTGTGAAGAGCATGTGAAGTGCAGGTATCATGATATATTTGATCTGGGCTGCCTATGGGCGATTCTTTTGGGTTGTTATTGTTTTGTTGTTGTATGAGGGAAGAAGTTGAAGGTCCTGAAGGTCCTGAAGGTCCTGAAGGTCCTGAAGTAGGCCCAGCCTACCCACGTGACGTAACAATAGCCTTACACTTGTAACGGCCTGGTTTACGGATAGAAGAAAATGGAGGGTTCATGCTCATCATGCGTCCAACACGATTGCATAGATATCTCGTATCTCGACAACTCGAAAAGGAACGAAAGTGATACCACACGTACCTAGCATGAGTGGAGACTGAGAGCAAGTATGTCGGGTACGTCTTCAACTATCATCGAGTTTCCCACGAGACCCCGAACCTAATCATAATATTCATGTGTTGCATCTAGCGATCCCATACGCCCGTGCTCTTTTTCCTCGTCTGCTCCTCGACTGCTTTCACAGCTTCGCCCGGAAATTATTCTTGATAATCTTCTGCGAGACATCATAAGCACCCCCGCCTTTCCCAAACATGTCTCTCAAGTCCTTGGCCAGAGTCTGAGGTCTCTCATACGCGGCAAAATGCCCGCCGTCCGCATGGGTCACGGCGAAAACAACCGGCCCGAGCGTCTTCGCGTGGCTGATGGGAGGGACGAACAGATCTCGGGGGAAGATGGAGACCCCCAGCTTGACGCTCGGAACCCACCCCGCTGGCTCCGTTTGCTTCGTCGGGTGCCTCGTCTCGTAGTAAATCCTGACGCTGGCCTCCGGGCCGGCCTTGGAGAACTGATAGACGGAGATCCACGTGAGGATCTCGTCGTCCGTCCACGGGTAGCCGTCGGTCCAGTCGTGCAGCTTCTCGTAGATCCAAGCGAGCAGAGCCACGGGGGAGTCGGCCAGGGCCAGGCCGATGGTCGCCGGCCGCGTCTGCTGAAGAAGGTTGTAGCCGAAGCCTTCGCGCGCGAACCATCCGCTCCGCTCGATTCCCCTTTTCTCCTGTTCGGTGTACGGCCACAGGCTCTTGAGATACTGCCAGGGGTTCTTGGAGAGAGATGGTCTGCTGGCCGAGACCATGTTGACGTGTGATGCGAGGACATGGTCTGGGTAGTTGAGGCCCATGAAACGGGTTATGGAAAACCCCCAATCGCCGCCCTGGGTGACTGTCCCGAAAATCAGCTTCGTCGCCATCCGCAGCCCGTGGTAGCTGGCCTCACCGTATTGCTCGTAGCCCAGCTTGAGCATCACCTTGTGCATCGCCTCGGCGTACTGGGGGATGCGAAAACCAGGCTTGTCGGGTCCATCAGAGAAACCGAAGTTTGGGAGGGAAGGCGCGACGACGTCGAACGAGAGTCCGTTTGTCTCGTCAGTAAGAAGAGGGAGAATTTTCATGACCTCGTAGAAGCTGCCAGGCCCTGTTTGCAGGTCAACATCCCGAGGCAACTTCACATGGGTACTGCACGCGAGATCCCCTTACAACCATGGCAGAACAAAAGAGGAACAGCACCCGGCTGCTTGCTCCTCTGCCAGATGAAATGTATCGAGAGATCACCGAAGCCGTCCACCGTGACGGTGGTTTTGAACTGAGGAACTTCGTTCAGCTTGGCCTCCGAGGCGCGCCAATCGAAGCCGTTGCGCCAGTACTGCGCGAGACGTTTGACGTGGGACGTCGGCGCGCCGTAGTCCCAGCTTTCGGTAAGTGAGGTCTCCGAAGGGAACTTGGCGACATCCAGCTTGGCGTGCAGAGTCTCGAGCTCAGACTCTGGCACGTGAATCTTGTACGGCTTGATGGAAGGATCCATCTCTTGTGCTGGCGGATGATGCAGGGAACAGCTGTCGTACGTTGACTTCGCGAGGAAGTGTGGATGTTTTGGGCTGGGTTGACCGGCCTTGATCTACACGGTTGGTTGCACCGCCAATGTCCTTGGTGTCGGAAAATGGCGAGGCTTTGCGGGGGTTCACCGAGGTTCCCCGCGGGCGCCTCCGGCAGTGTGACATCATGGACGCGTCTCACAAAGGCGATAAGATCACCGCTCAAAAGGGCGCGTCTGGACATGTAAATGCGGCTTTCGCTGAGAAATCGAGCTTTTCCTGACAAAGCCGGACGCATAACTTCCAACGCTTCAGTTACTTAATGAAAACAAATTTGGCCATACTCCAACTCCAGGTATAAGCCATTTTCACGTTCATGGCACCTGGGAGACTACATGAGGCCTCAATAAAATCGCGCTCATACATTTGACATGAATTTGTTTCGAGCTCAGTCTGCAGTCCAACTTGGCTATCTGTTGGCCCTCAGCTTATCGTAGTCTACCACAGCCTCCAACAAGGCTTGTGTGCCATTCGCACTATAAATCATTAAGCCCAAAGTCAATGTGAATGAGTCTGCACATTCACTTACCAATCTTCAGGGCTGCAGTACTCCTCAGGATGATGACTCACGCCGTCTTTGCAAGGAACAAAAATCATCGTCGTTGGGCATACTTTACTCGTGTAGACGCTGTCGTGCCCAGCACCGCTCGTCAGGGGGAGCCAGCCATCAGGTCCAACTAGACCGTTGGCGGCGTTCTCGACGGCCCGGATGCACTCGTCGTCGAATTTTACTGCGGGAGAATCCGTGTCGAGGGTCCAAGACAGCTGGACACCCCGGCCGTCTTCTTTGGCGATCTCCTCGAACAACCGAATAATGTGGCCCTGTAGGTCCTCGACGACGCCATCTTCTGGATGCCGGAGATCGAGAGTAAAGGTGACTTCCGAGGGAATTGTGTTGGTTGAGGAGCTAGGCGGGATCTTGATCACACCAGTCGATGCCAGGGCACCAAGCTTCTTTGCGAGGGCGTTGGAACTTGCAATCATCTTTGACGCGGCGAGCAGAGGATCCGAGCGGGATTTGAACGGCGTTGTACCGGTGTGAGCGTCGCGACCCTTGATGGTGAACGTGAGCCACCGGTACGCTTGCGCACCTTGTACCACGCCGATCTTCTTGCCGCTCTCCTCCAAAATCGGACCCTGCTCGATGTGAAGCTCAAAGTGCGCGCCGAGGGGGTAGCTCGCGGAAGAGCACGATACCGATCCAACGTATCCGTGCCGCTCAAGCTCTGACTTCACCGTCACGGAAGAGTCGAAGATGTCTCCCATATTCCAAGCTTTCTCGACTGGGACTTTGCCTGCCCAAACACCGGAGGACATCATTGACATTGGAAAGCGAGCTCCTTCCTCGCTGCTTCGCGTTAGCCGACTAATTGTTAGTAACGTCTGATGCACTCACTTTGTCCAGTTTACGACGCCCACATCGTACTGAGTCTTGTAGCCGTTCTCCTTCAATGTTCTCATGACTTCCACCGCAGCCAACACACCCAAAATCCCGTCGTAGCGGCCACCTCGTGGCTGGGTGTCAAGATGGCTTCCCATAGCAGTCATCGGCTTCGACGAGTTCAAGGCTCCTTTAGCCCTTGCGAACATGTTTCCCATCTCGTCGACGGTGAGGTCGCAGCCGAGGTTTCCTGTTACTTCGTCGGCGAACCAACGTCTCACCTTTGCATCATCATCTGAAAGTGCCAAGCGGGCCATACCAGTCTGTGTTGCGCCCCTGTCGTTGAGGATGTGCATCAGCGCATGGGTTGTCAGAATCAATCAACATCAAACTTACTTTCCATATCGGTGAGCCGCTCCCCATTGGCATGTACTGTGAAGAGTCTCTTGGAGTCGGTCGGCATTGATTTTCAGACCGGATAAGGAACGACTCGCCAAAGACGAGTATGATCGTACTTGGGAAGGGATGGCTAGGAAGGATTTCATCCCTGAAAACATCGTGGCAGATGAATTCTCAAAGCAATGACTCCCAGAGCATTCGCGCCAGTGATGGAGGTGCAGCTGGTCAAAACCGATGGATGGCTCGATCATGGGCAGAAAGCACCGAGTTGATATTGGCGCGGGGAAGACGACTGTAATCGATCGGCAAAATACCCCCGGTGTATCGGCAAAGAGGCCCGACGTCGGGGGTTCCAGCGACCGTCGAGGCGCCCCGTAAAATACCTAAAGCAGTCATTCACGCCCAGCATTTCTGTCGAAGCTCGCCTCAACAACGCCGGCGTTGTGACAGTTTCCTGGAACTGTCTTCAAGCCCTTTGTTTTCTTTTGTTGTCTTGTTTGACGAGGAGGCCATATGATTAGCGGGAAAAAAAAAAAAAAAAAAAAAGGCCGCGACTGCTTCAAGGACAAGCAAGCTCGAAGTACAATTCGGCGAAATCTGATCTCCAAGGCACATCTTTCTCGCCAATGCAGCAGCCTTCGAGCCTCAGTTATCCCAATTACCATCCTTCCACCTCCAGTCATGTTCGGAATCCCTGCTACAGCCGTCGCTGACGATAACACCTTCGCTCCTGTCTGTGGAACCCCTGTCCCGGATATCTGGCAAAGTGCAGAGCAATATTCTCGTGACGGAGAACACAATATCCCGGGGCGACCTTTGAAGGGATCTTAACCACCCAGTTCGCATTACTCTAAATCAGAATATCGGTAGCCTCAATTCCTCGACCTGTCGCGAAGTCGCTGGCGTTTTCGTTCTGGTCAACAAGCCCGACTTGGTCAGTGGCAGCTTCGTCTTGTCTACCAACTCGCAGGATGCTCTGTTGGGGCCGCAGTATGCCAAATACGTCAAAACAGGGCCGTGATGTGACTCTGGCCAGCCCTGCCTTTGGATATCGATAGTACCGCCGGCTGACATGGCGACGTGGCCATCGGCGTTCGTTGCATCGTAATGGCATACCATGTTCGGTCTTCCGTAGCTCTCCATGCTAATCCAACAGCCGTCACTGACGGTCATGCTCCAGGCTGCGAGAGGTTCCGGATTATCCCGCTCCTTTGCATCGAAGCCGTTGTATGAAGCGCCGTCGATGACAATAGTGGTGATGCGGCTGTGAGCCCGCGCCACCACATTGGTAGGTGTCAACACTGTCATGCAGATAGTCAAGCAAATCCTTGGACGAGTTATGCGTCTCTCACACGCACAGAGCTAGCCAGGAAAGACTGGCCGGGAAACGGCTTCAAGTCCGCGCATTTGGGCATTATCTTAATTGCCCTGCTAAATTTTGCCCTAAGCCGCTCAGAGTGGCATTGGAAGCGACTGCGTGAACCGGTAGATTTGACTATTCGCAGTTCAGAGCCGCAGGGGCCATCCACTTTGAGCTTTGATTTGTGGTAGTGCAAGGGCTCGTAGTCATACTCATCCTCTACTTTGCCTGTGAGCTTACCATTCAATGTCTTTGCACCACATACAATCAGAGGCTCGCAGCATCGCGAGTCAATACTGTCCTCAAGCGGCTAACGACATCAAAGCTGGCAACATATTCATGCTCATATGCACATCCCATCGTCACGGGCGAATGGTTTAGTGGTATAATACTCGCTTAGCATGTGAGTGGTCCAGGGTTCGATTCCCTGTTCGTCCATCTTTTTTCCACCTTCTGACTTAAACTATATCACCGCCCCATATGTGCGCTTTAGTTTTGCCCTGATTTCCGTTCCCTAAGCCTAATAGCTAGCTACATTTAGTCTTCAGTTGAATGGCACAGTATTTCCGCTTTGAAGTTAGTGTTAGACAAGAAAGGCTTTCTTGGATGACTTTACTCACAATCTCTGCTTCAGGCCGGTGAAAAGGTTACCCCAGCAGACGCCACGAACCCGAGGTTTTGAAACTCAATCAAAGGCAGTGGCACTTCCGCTTCGCCGAGACACGGCGGCGCACTATTACCATCTCGGCTTTCAGTCCTCATGAGCTTGTTGTGTCGCTCTATAGACTTAATTATTTATTAGAAATTATCTTGTGCATCTTATGTAATTCACACCACAAGGGCTTCAAATCGCCGACTCTTACCCGCTGCACGCAGCTTCTGCCTCGGCAGCGTGCTGCTTCCTTTAGGCCAATGGCCGCCTTGTCTTTTCCGTTGTTTGTTCCGGTACTCTTCAGAAAGCTTGAGTATGGTATCGGTGGAAGTCTACTCGCTGGCATCTCGGTAGTTACTGGTATACCGGTACCTATATTACTACTGCGTTATGGCGCAAGCTGAAGACGCGGGAGTTGCTTTAATGAAGACGAAGCATAAGATATTCGTCAGGTAAACGAATCGTGCTTCAACGCCTATAGGCTCCTGGGGACCCTACCGTGCGTTGACGGACTTTACAATATTTTGATTCTATAGAAACTGGTTTTGGGCATTAGAAATCAAACTAGCATACTATTCCTTTTGTGGATTTTATTTCGTAGATTCCACCAAAGAGTTCATAGCCATACTTCAACTGCCGTTTTCTAAGACATTAATCTTTAAGGTCTAGAACACGTTTTCATTCCATAAACGGCGTAACCTTACTGCTTGGCTGTTTTACTACTACCAATCAGTTGAATAACGGCCAACTTAGTTGCTAAGTCATTACTTGTTCGACATGTTTTGGTTGTTCACTGGTCTGGGATAACCTTTTGAAGCCTGCTACTGATAACGAAGAAGGGTCTGGAGACATTGCAGACATTCCTCGGCCTGTTTCCGGTGTCGTCTGAGGGCTTCGGAATAGAAGTGTTTTGTAGGACAACACCGGGGCAACGTGACCCAAGAAAGGTTACCGCGAAATGACGCTCTGCTCAATTGCAGCTGGAGTGATGATACTGAAGAAGACCGATACTTAATTTTCAGCTTCAATGGGCTACAAATTAATTTTGCTCGGTGCTCTCGCACGTATGTGTATTTTGGCGGTACACGTGTCTCGACGGAAGAAGGAACTTCCTTTTTGCATATGAGAAGTACTAGGCAATGAAAGGTCTTTCAGAGAGAATACTCAAGTTTACCAATGGCCGCGACACAGCCATATCTTCCAAATATCCATGAATGGATAAAATAGTAGGGTACAGCATTGAGTCACTGACTTCGAGTCTATCGACCTTACTACTCGGCTTGGTCCGTCCAGCTACGTATCGTCTGCACGATTTTAACTTCGAGCGAATCCTGCTCTAGACTCCAACCACGCCAAAAGTGCAACTCACCAAACCCACGCACTCTATCGTTCCCGTCTTGGCATATAGGCTTGGTTGGTCAAACCAACGTTAAATACAGGTTACGATGTGACAGAAACGACTAATTACCCCCTTCTATAGAATGGTAAAGGAACGCAAGCTCGGCACCCGTCAGGGCCGGTCCGATGCCTTTTTTGATCAACATGGAGAGCGTGCGACGGGGGAACGAATGCATTTGGAGTTGTGATCGGTCGAACGATATCCAGAATTAATCACGCCAACCGCATGATTCCAACACACAAGTAAGAAGATACCAGCTTGCCTTATTCGGAGACAGTCGCAGCACGGTTGATGATCCGGCAATTGCCGACAAGTACAGTGAAAGTTAGTCTACTTCTATCAACATCATTGTCGTCTTTGACGCCCTTACCAGCAGAAGCAATTCAAAGCCGAGCTGCGTTGGCTGGGTCTCACTTTCCGATGCAATGCTTTCAGTGCATCAGTTGGAAGCCCTCCTGTAGATCATGCAGTCTGCCGACGTTCAGACATGCTCGTCTAAATAGACTCGGAAGTCGCAGCATCTGAGCACATTCTCCAGATCCTGAGGACATTCACTGAAGCCGGGACATGAGATACTCTATTCTCAGTGACTTTTGGTTAATTCTGTGGATCATAGGTAGCTCCAACGCCGTGAGGTCCGGTGCCCCGACTTCTCCCACTCCAAAATACGCCACGTGCGTTCGTTATCTTGCCATCCATCCACATAGCCAAACGCAAAATACTCTACGACGGTGGGTGATTATGATCTCCTTGAACGTGTTTTGCCCTTAATGCCGGAACGCCTGGACATCTGTTCCATGGGTGTGCTAGTAGCGCGTGCCATGGGTGGGCCGAGAAGATGGACAACGAGCAATTCGAAAGCTTGCGCGACGAGCGACCGACAAAACGGGCTACTCGAGCTCTTCGATCGAGCAGACGACAGGCACACGGCTCTTGTTGCCCGTCGAGTTGAGTTACCAGAATAGTTGATGACGACCTGGGATGCTGTCGACGGTCCGGTCGTGCCGTTCCCCAGACCCCAAGTCATCTGCCCACGAGACCTATCGTGCCACAAGCGAGGTGAAATCTCCGCCGTCTCCTGCGCCTTGGCGATCAGCAGCCATTGCCGAAGGTGGAGCTGGAAAGCGTCCTCGGTGAATTTGCGGAGATGGGCTCCATCCCGGGTACCGGAGTTGTCCATGGCAAAAACCACCCAGGTATGGGCCCTCTCTGGTACCCAATAACTTGGCAGCGTAAATTTCGCCGGACGTAAATGGGGTCATCGACTCGTTGGCGAATTCTTTTACCGGGAGAGCACGTGTTCTCATGTGCGTGGGGATTGTCTGCTGTGATGCCGTGCGCCGGGCTGCCCCCCCCTCCTCCGTCCCGACCTAGGGCCGAAGCTTTCGGCTGACATTTTGACATTGTGAATCCGGCAACCGTCTTCTTGAAGCTGCGACGCCTATCTCGAGCTTTGGAAAAGTTGAGGTTATCACAAAAAAAGTTCTATTGGTTATCATATAGTCAAGATACAGCATACGTGAAAAGAGATCAGACGTCCGATTTCCGCTCTTCGGCAAAAGGTCGCTCCTTGGAATCTTTTGAGTCCTTCCCCCCTGATGAGCCTCCCCTGCCCAAGGGCTGCGTCTCACTGGATTCCATGTCCACGCTCGCCCTCCAGCCCATCCACCAGCGGCCGCTGAAGAGCTCGTCCATGCGCTCCAACGGAACGCCTTTGGTCTCAGGCGCCCAGAGACCGAGGATGACGAGGCCTGCTGCGCAGACGCATGCCCAGAAGACGTAGGCGCCCCAGACGTCGAGACTGACAAACATGTTGGGTGTTACGCGTACCAACGCAAACTGGAAAAACCAGTGCAGTGCCATGTTGGTTGCGTAGCAGACGTTGCGGATCCGCGTCGGATAGATCTCGGTGCCGTAAAGATACTGTACGGTGCACAGCCCGATGGACCAGCCAACGGCGTATATGAAGACGGAAGCGATGGCGGCAGCCGAAGCAGGCTTGTTGCTCCCGTCAATCCAGGTGCCCATATATACAGCCATGTAGATATGGGTGACGCATTGCAAGGAGAGGCCTAGAATGAAGCAACGTCGACGGCCAAAGACATCGACGAGGCCCCAGGTGAAAACCATGGTGAAGACGAGTTTCACAGCACCGTATGCTCCGCTGGTGATGAGAGGGGTGTTGTCCCCAACGACACCAGCGTACCGGAAGATCTGCGGGATGTAGTATGTGATGCCGTTACCGCCGGACCATTGGGCGACCGTCTGCATTACGGCACCCAAAAGAAAGCGCGTACGATAGGTGGGAATGGTGCCGATCTCCTTGAAGATGGCCCAGGTGGAGGTGTTGGCGAGAACCTGCTGCTTGACGCGGAGTTGTTCGTGGATCTCCTCATACTCCAGGGCGAGGGCCGGATCGCCTCGGTTTGCGCGCCGCAGCTTGGCCAGGACGGCAAGTGCCTCATCGCCCCGGTCCCTCGATGCCAGCCAGCGCGGGGTATCGTCGAGGAAGAAGGATGCGATGAGTGCCAAACCGACGGGGATAAGAGGGATGGCAATGACGAGGCGGTATTGCATCCTGGTCGCGGCTAGCGTGGCGTTGGCGGCGTAGTTGATGAAGAAGCCTGACATTTGGAGATTGGTCAATCGGAGGTTCACCGAGGGCTTCCTAGCATGAGAACTTACCGATGGTCAGAACCGAAAGCAAGACGACCATGTATATGCTAACCACCATGCCGCGGGACTTGGCGGGCGCAATCTCGGAGAGATAGAGCGGCGCTACGACCGTGAGACCACCGGCACCCATGCCACCCCATATACGGGCGAAAAACATCAAACCAAGGATGCCGGATGAGAAGACCTGCATCAGGGAGCCGGTCATCCAGAGCGCGATGAAGAACTGCCATGTTCGCAGCCGACCGAGCCTGTCGTTCAGCGCAAGCGCGATGATTGAGCCAAACGCGGCGCCGAGAACGCCAAACGATGAGATGTTGGCCTTGCGGTCGGCAAGGCCGGACTCGTCACCCTGCCACAGACTCGACACAAGGCCGAAGTCGTCCTTGAAAGAGGTCAGGCCCGTGGCGGCGCTGAAGCCGCCCTCATCATAACCTGTGGAGGACCCCATCAGCAAGCATACGGCGAATGGAGTTGTTGGGTGGAGAAAAGTGACAGATCACGGTCGTCGCGTATGCGCTGACCTGGCTTGACCGACATGACCAGAAACTTACCCTTGGGAATAGACCCGCACGCGATAACGATGATAGTCAGCAGATAGTAGGCGTTGAAGTCGACCATTTTCCGGGGTCTGGAGTCGTGGACGTTCAGAATGTGTTCGAGGGAACCGCGGTGTGTTTGCGAATGCTTTGAAATGAGTCCAGTGAAGAGGAGATATCCAACGTTGCCCTTTCCCCCCCCCTATTTCCCGACACGCAACTCGGACCAAATCAAGTCACACGATTCGCCTCCAGCTCGTTAAGTTTTGCTATGTGCAGCTCAGCGGTCGTTCCTCCTCCCTCGACGGGCCTTCGTCGCTCACTCGCGGGGTCGAAGCGCACTTCCTCCACGGGGTAAGACGGCCGGCCAAGCGATGCAAGTCTCCCGCTTCGTCTTCTCCGGATTTTAGGGGCCCTGGTTCACGAAGGCAAACCCCACGATTTTCGTTCGGTGGTAGATCGTGCGCGGAGCTGGATCTCGTGCAGAGAGTGGGGGTGTGAAAAAGAAGAAAAAAAACATCGGACGTTGACCGAACGGAAGTTAGGGAAGGGAAAACGCAACTTTCAACATTGGACTGGGACTGGATCTTGTTAGTAATGATCTCCACTCGGGAGTTGCGTTCATCCAGTCGGTCACACCATTTCCAAGTGCCGGTGTTGACTACCTATGTAAGTAAGCTGAAGGGGTCCAGTGGAAGGAAGTATTGTCTCACCGCGTGACGGTGGTGAGATACTTCCTCGTCGTCCTCCATCTTGCGGTATTCCCGGTCCACTTCCGGCCGGCTGGTCCAGGCCTTTCTCTGCCTTGAACTAACGCTCTCTCTCTCTCTGTCTCTCCTCTCTCAAGGTGTCAGTCGGTCTGTCTCTCTCACTTTCACTCGCTAAATCTCTTGTCGTACTCACTGAGATGCTGCTAAACCTGCTCGGTCAACTTCCGGCTGGCCTGTCTTTCCACAACTGTGGTCCGCACCCTGACTCGTGGCAAAGGACGACAATAGCGACTCTATCCGTACGCTATGCTCTCTTTTCTCCAGTTCCTTAATGCACCTGTAAAGACGCTGTTGTCGATCGCCATCCAATAACCCGAAGCAAATGATCCCTACCCGCGCACCGCACTTACAATCG
The DNA here is from genome assembly GCA_036785465.1 of Colletotrichum agaves. Lineage (NCBI taxonomy): Eukaryota > Fungi > Ascomycota > Sordariomycetes > Glomerellales > Glomerellaceae > Colletotrichum > Colletotrichum agaves. The sequence goes on along the minus strand of JAXISO010000073.1, from coordinate 113,081 downwards.
ATGCATGCCGTCGGTCATGTTCCATTGACAGAGAGGCTTTTGAAAATAGTGAATGCCATCTACGCGCAGTTTGTTCGTACCAGAGTACGGAGTAGGAACGGACGTCCCAAACCACAAACACGCAACGCAAAACCAGCCTAATCAGTTCTGAACCTTGGAAATCGGCCATCCTCCGAGCGACACCGCCCAAGATTCACCCCTCCCCCAAACCAGAAATCCGCACCTCTCATGTCGACAACTCGACCTCATCCACCTCCACTATCGCTCCTACTGCTTCTTGCATTCCTGCTGGGGACTCCGCGAAACTGCGGGCTGCCCTCGAGGAATAAACTCCTCTTGAGTATGCTGCAACTCAATGATCCACTCTACAGCCCGGGCAGTCGGCAGGACATCAGCGGGCCGCCGTCCATATGTGCAGGCGCACCGCCGCCGTCATCGCCGCCCTCTGGGACTCGTGCAGCCAGTCGTGAATGACCGAAACCCCGTCGTGCCTTTGGTGCAGTCGCCAGTTTGTTGTCGCGAGGAGAAGCATTCATCCCTTCCATGCCTTTCCGGTAGCCGCCCGCGTACGGATACCACCACCAGAACCACCCCTCCGTCCCTAGATACCCGTCACTATCAGATCGGCAACAAATCCGAGCATCGCCTTTTCCACTGCTCCCTGTCGTTTCCGTCGCCTTCTTTTACTGATAGGGTCCTCCCGTCAACTCTCACTCGTAGAGTTGCTGCCCTCAACATGATACAGAGGCGTTTGCGTCAAGCACAGTCTTACCTTTACCGACACATCAGAACCATCATGGCTCTCCTTCAACCCCTCATGAGCCCTGCCTCGACCTCGACAAGACACGATCGAGTTGTATCAAACATCGTTGCTCCGATAGCCCGTCGGAGGTTGACACTTGCAGAGCGGATCCCTCGCGGTGCGTGGGACTCCCACATGCACGTCGTCGACCCAGCCGCGTACCCATTGGCAAAAGACGCAATATACTGCCCCAAGACGCATCATCTCGATCACGCCCTCGCCTTCGAGTCCTCGGTTGGAATCGACAACATCGTCCTTGTGCAGCCTTCAATATACGGCAACGATAACACGTGTCTCCTCGACGCACTCCGAGCCCTGGGTCCTCGCCGCGGCCGCGGCGTTGTGGCCTTCGAACCCGGTAGCCTGCCGCAGAGTACCCTGCTCGAGTGGCACAAGCTCGGTGTAAGAGGCGTCCGCATCAATCTCTCGTCGGTTGGCAAGTCTCTCGACTCACGGGAGCTCGACAGCCTGCTGCATCGCTATGCGGAGGACTGCAAGCTGTTGGACTGGGTCATCCAGGTGTATATGCCCATGTCCATGATCGAGCTTCTGGAACCCATCGTACCGACTCTCGGCGTCCGCGTCTGCATCGATCATCTCGGCCACCCCTGCGTCAAAGACATGCCTTCCCACAACCCGTACGAGATGAAGGGCTTCAAGTCGTTGGCCAGGCTTCTCAAAGCCGGCAACACCTACGTTAAGCTGTCGGCTCCGTATCGGCTAAGCTCCAAGGCCGACCACAGCGACTTGGAGCCCATCGCGAGAGAGATACTCAGCTTGCGTGGCAAGGACAGAGTTATTTTTGCGACGGACTGGCCGCATACCCGTTTTGAGGGACTCGATATCAGACCATGGATGGAAACCGTCCTTGATTGGTGCGGTAAAGACGACATCCTAGTCGAAAGATTATTCAGAGGAAACGCGGAGGATTTGTGGAATGTCCTACACCGCAGGTGATTATTCATATTAATTATCTGTTTAATTTCGCGGGTTTTCTTTTGTAGCGGTTTAGCATAGCGTTGCCGATGGTGCATTCGGGGTTAAGGGCAGTTTAGTTGCACCACAATAATTACGTCGGTAACGACGAATGACTTACGACAACAACAACAACAATAAATGCATTCAACTAATCAAAGTTATCAAAATCAAAACGTCCTTCCAGTCATTGCCGTCTCCTCACTGGTCATCGACGGCGTAGTTCGGGATAATGAGGCTTGCTGGTCCAGCGTCAAGTCGGTCATAAGCTAGGTGTTTCAATCGGTGAAAACCCAGCTCATCCTGAATGGGCTGTGTTCCGCAGCATAGCATTTATTGGCCCACGCAAAAGTCAAGGTCTTTTGTCTCACAGCATAGCCGATCAGTTGCGACGTTGTGGCCTTGAAGTGCTCACCTGGCGAAGTCATCCACGGCAATTGGGAAAGATTGAAACACCGCTACTCATCCGCCCCCGGTCCCCCGTAAAGTCCACGAAGTCTCTCGACAACGCCGCAGATTCCAGAGCCATACTGACTTCACGCCAGATTTCCTGCCCACGCATCGCATCCGATTTAAGCGAGTGTGTATAACAGACGGACAGAGACTTCGCCAGAATGTCCACAACATCGGCCGTCGAGTCCCGTCGGAGCACAGTCATCGACCAAAGATGAAATAAACTTTTTCACCCATCAATTTAGAGTTGGTTGTCTTTGACTAGGGCCCATCATCCAAACTGCTACGTTACTTGTGTTGCAGGGGACTGCTGGTTAATTTGCCCAACCTCTCTCGTCTCTTATTTTTTCGCGGACGGGCTTTCCCACAAATTTCCCCATCTGTAGTTACAGGTGGGGGGAGGGGGGGGGTGGTCTCTTCATCGTCACCGGGGAGCGATCCCGATCTCGGCGCGGAGCGTCTGATTAGAACGGATGCCGGGCGGGGGTCAGTCATGCTACCTTAGCCGTCCGGGCCCCGTGTCCACAAGCGCTTGCGACTATTCGAGCTGAGACAAACCGACATGCGGCTGGCGAAGTGCGGCACCCAGACCTCGCATCTCCGAACCGATCGCATCAACGACCTCGATCGACTTGATGGTCTAGTCGCAAATGGCAGCGATCGATCAGTCCATGCTGACTGACGGGGTGGGAACAACATTCACGGTCAAATGTGCTAGCGCGTTGCCAGCCATGCGTGCTCTCCTGGAACCGAGGGAAACGAAACGGCGAGTGGCACTTTGTTTTCCAATGAAAGGGACTGTTGAAGACGTTAAAGGAGACATATTCGAAAGACTGAGTCAAGAAACACAGAATGACAGCAACCAAGGCACCCAGAGGTGAGTCGTTCAGCCTGACGATGCCCTTAGCAGGTTTGCTCCGGCTGTCATCAATAGATGCCCTCTGTCGAAGTTGCGGTAGGTTTGCCCTGTCTGACAACTCGCCGAACTATCTCCTCATGTCTGAGACTGGCGTATTGATCCACACAGTTCAATCCTGGGCTCTGTGCCACGAAATATGAACCTTTGATCCAAGCTGCGGCTTACACGGATGAGGTGGGCAGTCGGGCGATCAGCCGAGGAAGGAAGCCATAATCTATTGCTCGCGGCGACCGCAGGCGACGAGAGCCCTGGAAAGTACAAGTCGGGTAGCAGCGCGGAAGAAGAACGTGGCTGGGTTACGGACGAAGGGCGGACTAATTACGTGTGCAAGAACGAGTCTGGAGCGATCTGGCCAAAAGTACTCGAGGAGCCGGGCCATGCAACTGATGTGTCTGCGTGAAGTAGGCGTCCCTGAGGAACTTTTGCACTGCCAAAGATGGCGAGCTGGGCGGTATGACGGGGGGACTAAGGCGGGATTGCAGGGGCCAGTGAAAACCGAGGTGGAGGGAGACGATGGCACTTTCGTGCTAATTATGGTTAGAACCTCCGGGAGTTGAGGACTTTTCCGCCTCGCGCAGAGACGAAACAAAGAAGCGAAAACATCTTCCATCTAGTCCGTATGAACAAGACCAAGTAGGCATACTTTCCCTGCCTGGTCCTCGCACCGATTCTGTGGTCCAACCATGTGCGCCGCGTAAAAAGTTCACGGACACATTTTTCCATTTCGAGTTCTAGTACCCCACACTCCGGTCCCATGGGGAATCAATTTTTGACCAAAACGATCATGAATCCCCAGATTACAACCGGCTGGTTGGGTTGTAATTGCCGAGACAAGAGACCAAAACCCCAATCGACGACACGAATCAGGAAACCATAGCCTCCTCCAAGGGACTACCACAGCAATATCGGTTTCTTCGCCTTCGACCGAACGGTGGCAATCAAGCTTTGGTTTATTTTATTTTTTGGCTTTTTGACGGGAGACAAAACCCAAGTTTGCAATCTGGATATTTGCGGGGAAATGGTTCACCTGGCGTCGACTTTGGGAATGCTTGAATAATTTGATGATGCGCGGAAAGTGACATCAAGAAGGTCACAAATACGAGATGCAACCAACCAATGAATGAATGGTACGCCAGACGGCGAGACTACCTACTGTAATGACAATGACCCCGCAAGGAACTAGCTGCACTTGAGTTGTGTTCTGAACTATTCCCAACCTAAAGTCTGATTTAAGTAAGTTACGATATTGTTGATTGGACAATACACAACACAAGAAGAACCTAATCACAATGCCGACAGCAAAAATGTCTCAACGTGAGTTTCCAAAAGAAACTGCCCCCTCACGGGATTGAACCGTGGACCTTCTCATAATTCGCACTACATACGAGTGAGACGCTCTACCACTGAGCCAAAGGGGCACCTATTGGATTATGTAACACTCATTCCATAGCAGTCTAAGTAGCAAGTCGGCTCTCCCACGCATCAACATCCCTCTCAACCTGGCAGCCAACGACACGGAAACCCGATCGCTGAGTTACCTTCTTGCGCCGCGTCTTCTCTCCGTTGACTCGGTCAACTTCCAGACTCAACCCCCGCAAGATCGCCATCTCAGATTCTCTCACCTTCAGTAGACAGACCTCGCAGAAAATTCGACACGCGACAAACCGCCCACGTCCCTCGGCCCAAGAAGGCCTTTGGTATCGCACAACTTCGGCCATCCCCCGTGCCGGCGAAGCGGAGCCACGTTCAACTTGGAGGTTGCTCGCGCCCAGGCGGGGGGAATACAAGTAAGTATCCGCCAGCGGGCGTCGGGGCATTCTCATCCCCACTTCACGATCTGTGCAGTTGGACAATTCGTCCTCCCTTCTTTTTTTTTTTTTTTTCTGGCCCTCTCGCCGCTGCTTGGCGCTTGTAAAAAAAGCAGCGAAACTTACAGCGAGACGAGCGGAAAGTTTCGGGGACACTTTCAAGGGTCGTTTCAATCATACCATAATTATCATGTCATCGCAACTCTTATCTTGGCAGAATTAGTCTGAAAAAAAAAGAAGAAAAAAAAAAAGGACCTTGGCATCCCTTAACATCCATTATCCAACCTCGCCCGTCCAGTTCAAAGGTCCGCCCCCAAAGTCGGGAAGCGGATGCACCTCGCGAGCCTGCTCTGCCTTCCCCCCCCCCCCCCATCGGACCACATCTGCAATGGAGACCGCGCCAGCGCATCATCAGCAAGCACTCCCTCTCGGCCATCGCGGGACTCCACCGTCCCCAAGTCTCCTGATACCCCTTACCAAACGAACCCCCGGTAGCACGGGAGCGGAACTTCGGTCCCTCGGCCGTCCAAGATGGACACACACAACACCCGCGCGATCGTGAACCCTTCGCCCGAAGGCGTGCTCCATACCGCATGTGGCACATTTTGCAAAACCTCCGGACGCATCTTGCATATACGCGCTAAGCGCCCCCCCAGGTTTTTCCAAGAAATCCAGATTCCTCCCTTTTAAGACTTTGCAACCTCATCGCCACCGTCGTTCATCACAAGCCGTCCGTCTCTCTCTTTCGGCCAACTTCCGAGTGATCTGCTGAACCTTGGGAAGGCGACCATTGATCTGATAAGCAATTCTCCCAAACGCCCTTGATCGCCAAGTGCTGCTTGGGAGGAGGGGGAATGCTTGGCCCTCTCGCACGTTCGCCGAGCGGCCCAGCCCGCCGTCGCCTAAAACGCAAACTTCTTACTCGAACGCCAAAAGGCACGCCTTCCTCCTGATATTACCAGCACGGACGGACACTATCCGAAAAAATGCAGAAGAAAGTTCATGATAACGATGCCCTCAGAACCCCAACGCCGCAACCGCCTGTATAGACCAAACATGAAGGAAGCGACCGAACTGAACCAACCCCCCCTTCAACGCTCGGAACATGCCCGAGTGAGAAGGTTGTACTCCGGACGTTACTCCTCCTTTCTCGCGGGGGAACCGGCATCCCGGTCGGGCTTGGTGATCTTGTATTACGACGCTTTTTCATGGAAAAAGTTCTGGACGTCTCCACGATTCCGGCTAGCTTTTTACAGACGAACACACCGAGGTTCGTCCTTTTGCTGAAGTCGTCTCATCATATCAGCCTACAGCAGTAGAGGTTCCGAAATCGGCCCAGATCAGCAGTACATATGGATTCCGGAGTACTGAGCAAGCCCCTAGCCGGCGCTGTTGCGGGGGGTGCCAGAAGCACTCGTCACCGTGAGTCTCAGGATCCATGAATCTTTTCTTTTCTTCTTCTAAACTTAGCAAACGTGAAAGCAACACATCATTCTTTCCTGATCAGTTGATGTAATCCCAGCTTTTCTATCCTTCCTCCTTATTTTCAGCACTTTTCTCTAATAAAATGACGCAAAACTAGTACCCGTCCGAGTTCATAAAAAATCGTCGCCAGTTGCACTTCAAAGCGGGCGATGCACCGCCAAGCTCCTCTGCCATCATCCGCGAGACCGTACGTCGCTCAGGAGTGAAGGGGATCTACTCTTGGGTCCAGGCGCTGGCAGCCTCTGATGCAGCGAAATCCGGGATCCGGTTTTCCGCTTTTGAAACCTCAAGCGCGAAGGTCGATGAACTGAGCGGCATCATCCCGAAGGACGGCCGACCCCGGGCTGCGTGGATCAATGTCGTCGGCGGTCTTAGTGCTGGCGTGGCGCAGAGGGCCGCCGTCGTCAGTTCCAGGCGAAGCCATCAAAGACGAGGATGATCCAAGACGCATCCTCTTCCGGAGGTCGGTTCGAGAACCGAGGACTTGCTGGTGCTGTTGCCGTGCTTTTTTCCGCGAGGAGGGCGTCAAGGGGGGTTTGTGGAGCGGCTTGACGCCCGTCTTGTGCAAGAAAGTCACCAACAGCGCGGTGCGCTTCACGACGTTTGCAATTCTTCAAGAACGGGTCGCGAGCTGGTGACCTAGCCTTGACGGCAGCGGGGGGCCACACGTTGGTTTTGGGAGGGATCAGTGGTGTTTTTACGGTGTAATGTGTGTGCTGGTCTACGAGGGTGAAACGTTTAAGCTGACTGTGTCCACGGATATGCGTCGGTGCATTTCGACAACATCAAAATAAGGATGCAAGCTGTAGGTGCGAGGTACAAGAGCATGCTGGACTGCGCGGCGCAAGTCTTTCGGGAGAACGGGGTGCTGGCTTGTTGGAGGGGGACTTGTCCGCGGCTCGTCCGGTTAACGGTAAAACGATTCGTCTTTGCGATCAGATTCGGACATTTCACTGGCAGACTCCAGCTTTCGAGTGGTATCACCTTTACGGTGCATGGCCAGGTCGTCCGCTGCATCAAGTCGATCCAAGCTGGTAGTGGCGCTAGCGATCTTCAGCTCGTGTAAGATGCAGAAGCGTGCCACGCTGGCTGTGTTATTCGTCTATTGCGCCAACCCGAACACTCAACGGCTCTATCGACGACATGGTCTGGAACACCTGCGGATCGATTGCGAAAGCCTCCGGGCCAAGGGTGTCGACGAAGGGGAAGTTGTAAAGCTGCTCGGGCGAGTTTGTGGCTTCTGGACCCGGCGGAGCGGAGGTGGGAGGTGCGTCGACGGATCGGTTTTGCGGAATGCCGTACGTCGCCATCGGGGGCGTTGCATCTGTCTTGGAGAGACCGAGGGCTCCCACGTCGATGCCCAAGCTGACGAGTTCACGAGTGATGAGGTTCAAGGCGCTGCTGATGACTTCTGTGGGGTCAGCTACGTCGCGAACCGGGACGAGAGAAGACTTGTCTCGACCTACCAGGGTTGATTCGCTTCACGCAAGCGAGGATCCGAACGCAGTACTCCAACCGGCGGAGTGCCTGCGTGTCCTCAACACTGGACTGGACCTGCAGAAGAAAAATGGACGCGGCGATGTACACGCTGTACGACAGCGACAGAACGCAGTGGCTTATGCCGAAGGAGCGACAAAAAAGGTCAAAGATGGCGATGATTGACGTTGCTGTCGTTACGCACTCGACCAAGTACCGTTGTACCGGCTGGAGGTTCTCGCCGACGCGGCCGCGCTGCGAGAGCATTGGCCTGTACAGAAGAATCTTGAAAGTTCGATAGAGTGCGCTAATCCAAAGTCAGCCTCAGTTTCAGCGCCGCGGGCGGGGTCGTGCCTACTTTAACGTGATGATATGGGACGGCGGTGCTAGGGCCGGAAGCGCCGCGGAATCCATCTTGAGGTGCGGGGGGAGCTCATCCCACCACTGTCGGAGGGCGGGCTCTTGCTTTGCGAGACAGTCCTGCATCTCGGCTTGGCTGTTGGGGCGGACCGGGTCGTACATGTGAACGAGGATCTCGTTGAAGATGACGGAGAGTCGGCACATCTGCATGAAGCATGACGTGGAGTGGGCGGCCGAGGGAGGATACTTCCAGCCGCCTCCCGGAACAACGCCGAACGGGATCCAAGATTCATTCTCGGATGAGTCGTCCACTGGCACTACGTCAGCCCACACCCGGCGACCCGACAAACGATCTTGTCCACTTACACATGATTTGCGGTGGCGACACCGACGTGTGCTGCAATGAGGGCGAGCGCCCGAGATACAAGCTGATCATCTTGTCCCAGAAATAACAGCTCCAGAAGAGACGATGCCGGATCTCGACATCTTCGTCACTGAACTGCACCGAGCCAGGATACCTCTGACCGTCAACGCAGATGCCGAGGTGGTCGATGATGCGGAACGCGAGGCCGCTGTACGTCCATGCTTGTGCACTGTTTCCAACGCTGCACTCTTGCGCGCTGAGCAGAAGCAGTGTCTGGACGGTAGGGATCGAGCAGATGCCCTGGCTGAGCTCTTCGAACACCATGCTTCGGGCGTGCTTGCCGAAGAGGGCGCCGCCGCCGTAGAACTCGTCGAGCTTCTCTTTTGTGGCGGGATCACTCCTGCCCCAACGGATTGAGTGGGACAATACCGCGTTCATCAACGTGTGAGAGTAGTACGGGCCCATGGTTTGCATATCACCTATCAAGAGTTAGTCTGACGGCTGTGAGCGCGTTTCAGTTGGACTCACGGGTGAAAGCGGGCCTGTAGATGAAGTTGAAAAGCGGTTGGATCCAGCACCAGTGGACGTTGAGCAGGTATTGGAATGGCTCCTTTGTAAGCAGTCAGCTCAGAAGCCCCGGACCTCGCTGCCAGGAACACTCACCGGAATCTCCGACATGTTCTCAAGCGCTCTTTGCTGCCAGGCGTTCGCGACCAGCCTCTCACGCCGCTGGATAGCGTGCTCCTCCGACGACGTGTGGTCTCGCGACCCGGGCTGCCGATCACCGGGCAACTGAAAGAAACTCGTAGCGCCGTGATAGGTGATGCCGCCTTTGTCGTCGACCTTGAGCCCCTTGAAGCTCTCGCTCACGGACTCCTCGTCCTGGGACTCGACGTGGTGAGGGTCGGTCATCGGCGACGGGCCCGCCGACGGGCCCAGACTGGGCGACGACGTCCGCGAGGGCTCCGACGGGCCGGGGCCATGCGTCCTCGCGGCGGCCAGCTGGGCCTCAAGATCCTTGATGCGGTGCTCCAGGCGCGATGTGTACGACAAGGTCGGGTTGCTGCACGTAGCCGCGGGCAACTCGGTTAGTCCCACTGTGACGATATGCGGGCGACATGGGGATGATTGGGGGGGCGTGTGTCTCACAGTTTATATACGCACTCGTCCGCGCGTGCGGCACATCTGTTGCATGTCGGCTGCTCTCCGCCGCATTTTACCTGCCCCCCGATCCGGTCAGCCACCGTCTGCCGTGTGACGGAGATGGTAACGCGATATCCGCGCCCGCGAATCAAATCACTACGGCCACCACCACCACCACCACCACCACCACCAACCCCCAGCGATGACTCGGGTCCGGGTCGAATGAACATGAACCCTTGGTCCGAAAGACCGTCAAACAACAAGCTGCGTTTCGCCTAGCCTCCGCATCCGCCGCCGGCGCCGGTGCAGGGGTACGGAGCGGCGGAGGCGGAAGCGGGAAGCGGTAGGTCGAAGTGAACAACAGGGCTAGGGTGAGGGGAAAAAGCAGTCGGGAATTAGGAACGTCAAACAAAAATCCAAATAGCAACGTACCTTGCGTCGACGACACGGCTCGCACGAGAAGGCGCTCTTCTTGATGGCCCTCGTCGACATGGTGATCTCTTTTTGAGGCTCTCTTTGAGGCTCTGCTATGGGGGGAGGGGGTGAGGCTGACGAGGCTAATCTCGCTCGCTTGCTCGCTCGCTTCTTCTCTCTTCTCCCGAGTTTGATGCGGGACGGAAGAACCGGACGATCGACTGATGGATGGGGTGGAGGTTTTTTTTTTTTTTTTCCCCTCTCCCCTGCGCTCCAGACAGCGAGCTCGGGTCTGGACCTTTTTCGATTGATCAACCAGTGGCAGGCCACGCAGAGTCAGGAGACCCGTCTTCGTTGACGGGAGGGCTTCGGCCGGGTCGGGAATCGCGCGGGCTGTCTCCGACGCGCCTGTGACAGCCATGAGCTAATCGGACCCACGATGACGATATTGGGCCAATCAGCAGCGATGGGAGACCCACATCCTGTCTGCGGCCTTTCCTGAAATGGGTCTCCGACGAGTGTTCTGTCGGGTCTTCACCGAGACTGTTCCGGCTTACCTTGAGCCATCTCACCGAGATTACATAACTCACTCTCACTTTGGTCTCATAGGTCCTCTCATCGAATCGGCCACCACCTTCATTCCTTCAGGGGAAACACCCACTCATTTCATTCATTCAGACATCAATGTCTCAATCGCATGATACATTTCGATCTTCAGCGGTCATTACCTTGACTTACCCGAGCTCTGGACTCATGAGGCCATGCCGTGCCGCGTCTCTGAATGGCAGCTGCATACACAACAGAGCTTCAACGAAGCATCTCTCTCATGCAGTCATTCTCTCGCATCAGTGACTTTTCCTCATCTTACACTGTCGCCATCTGAACCATGGCCACACGAACATACGCATTCTCCGTCTTCCTCATAACCCCTCCATCAGAATGTCGTCAGCTACCCCGAGACAGGACCAACGAGCGCCAGAGCTGTTGATAGTCTCAATGCGTGGAATTGGAATGGCTGTCCGATGGGCTTCACGTCAGGTTGTGAACAGACCATGTCTGTATAACTCAACACAACGAGCCTAGTCTGGCATGGCGCAGGGCTCCGACGACACGATGACAGTGACGGAGGAGTGGCGCGGACAGCAATGGTCCAGGTTATGTGCCGCCCCGAGCAAGTGCCTCAACCGACTGACATTGGGCATCTGCTGATTCCTGAAAGCATCTTAGAGTATCAGTGTCCCAACCACGAGGCTGCGCATGGGAGCTGTTAACCACGACCACGACAATATACGAGGTAGTCGACACCTTTCCCGACAGGCCACTCACCACGACAACGGCAATGATGCTCAAAGTGAAAGAATTTTTTTGAAATCTCGATTAAGTACATAGTATCTTTACGCCGATGGGTATCATTTGGTTTGTTGTCCGTAAATTCCGAGCGCCTTCGCTGCGTGGGTTCCTCCCAGGCATGTCCCGATTTCCTCTTCACCGCCGTGCCGTGCCATCCTGTCATGAGCGTGTACCTCTCTAGGATACATTCAATTTTCCGAGAACATTTTCCTAGACCTGCACCATAGCCTCGTCCTCATGCCGCGTTCCATCATCATTGCTGAACTCGAACCAAGCTCGTCCCAGGAGACCGAATTCCGCCAGCCTGCCAATGTCAGTACTCATTCTGAGACATTGGGGCAACGGGAGATGAACTTACATGATGAGACCGAGCAAGAAGGCCAACGCCGCCTCGTACTGGATATACGGATACGCATAATAACCATTCGACTTTTTCGACTCGATTTGGATCACCAACAAGATCCAGCAAAGCGTTGCGCCAAGCGAGAAACACAACTCCACGCCAAAATGAACATGCTTTGGGATTCCTCCGCGGTGTTCGTCCCTTTTCCGAAAGATGACCGTGATACCGGACCAAATCATCACCAGCACAGACTGTGTCGATTGGTAAGCCTCTTTGCTGAACCCGCCTCACAATATACGGTACATACCATTGGAACAGACAGCCACATGGCATAAAATATGGGATCGCCCGGGCTCGTCGAATCATTGAGATACTTCCCCCTCCTCGACACGTAGATGTTGACGTTCAAGAAGACGACGACGAGAGGCACGATGATGGCCAGTTGGCGGAGGACGTAGTACATGTACGTGCACCGCCTTCGTTTCCTGGTGAAGCGGTCGTCCGAGACGGGGGAGGATCCTCCACCGCCGGACCGACGACCGTCACGCTGACCGTACCAACATGGCTGCTGGGAGCTGCGCGTGGACGACGCCGTGCTGGGTGGGTTGTTTCCGGGAGAGTAGAAGAGTTGCGTCTTGTTGTGGCCCGCGTAGGTGCTGGAGTACATTTGACCTCCGGGTGGGTGGTGATATCCCTGGCTGTATGGCGGCGCGCAGTGGTAGCCCTGATGGCTATATGCGTTGTTGTGGAGGGACATGGCTGTCGGGGTTTTTCTTCAATTCTTGGATTTATCCCTCCTGCGGGTCACTTGTCCGTGTCTGTTGTCTTCCTTGATCCCACGACAGCAACTCATAACCGGTTGCTGTTGCTCCTGAAAACTGATATACCTTACACCCTTATTACGGGACCCTCTCTAGTCAAAGTCAAGAGGTGGGGGGTTGGGGGGGATCGGAGGGTCAAATGAAAACCAACATGACGCCGGGTGAGTGAGCGGCCTTCAGCGGCCTTTTAGCAATGTTTTTGCGGCGTAAATGAAATCAAAAAGTAAAACCCCAAGGCGCCGAGCAAAATGACTCCTGACGTTTGTACCGCCTTCCAAGAGGAAAACCAAGGCAAGAAAAAATAAAAGGTTTGGTCGGTAGGGGGAGGGGGCCATGACAAGAGGGAAAAACAGAGTCCAGCAAAAAAAGGCCAAGTCCCTGGGCGAAATTTACTATTGCTGGGTAGGTCTCAAAAGCTGCTCGCCAAGTCGCGCTATCAGCTCACTGACTCCGAATGGACCACAGAGGCCCGTCTTGGCCCGCCTAGGCCTGTAGGGGGGATTTCTGTGCTTGTCTTGGCACTGCGCTGGGCCTTTTTGGCGAGGGACGACACCGGCAGCCCGTTGAGGGGGGTTTCGTTCTTGGTAGAGCCCTGGAGTCGAGGAGGGCTGAGAAAGGGGGGGGGGGGGGGGGGGGGCCGTCGCACACTGCCCCTGCCAACGCTTGAGAACAACCGCAGCCGTCTTACATGACACCACGCGACGGGCTTCGACATGAAGAACGTGAAAGGCACAAGATGGCTAGCCAAGTCGCAGCCGAAGTGGTCGGGCTTGGGACTGTTGCGGTCGCCAAACACCAACAATCACTGTTTGCTCGAGCGATGAAAGCGTGAGCGGTCGTCGCGATGCTGCTGCGGCGCCGTTTAGGCAGACTGCAACAGCGACATTGCAGAAGAGACACGGGCGGACAAGACAAGGTGTTCTTGTCTCAAAACGCTGCAAGTCAAGCGCTCCCGTTATGCCTTGCCTGTGTCGTACCAGCCGTGTCTGCTGGCGAGGATTGACGACGCCGCCGTTACTCTCGGCACGCCTCAGCATTCCAGTGTTGATAAAATGTACCGTCTTATGACGTGTAAATTTCCCATGGTCCCCTTGGGCGGTCTTGGACATGGGAAAGGATGAGATTGCCTTTGCAAGTGCGTTCTTTTTACCACTAGCTTTCTGGGCGGGAAGTGTTTGGGCTGGTGTAACCCACACTGGGGTTTTTGCGTTCTACCTCTCTTTCTCTCTCTCTAGGTGGCTAGACATTAACTGCAAGCATCCGGTTGCAGCGCATGCATGCGGTCACAAGTACCGAGATACGCCCTGTTTGCAGCAACGTCGTTGCGACAGCCACGTTCGACACGATGCTGGCTGCTGGTAGCGTCCCTCATACTGACCATGAGATATCTTCCTTGATGAAGCACCGAATCCGTTCCTACGCTGCAATCCCCAGAAAAAAATAAACAAATGAAAAGTCTAAAAATGGGTGTAAGAAAATAAAATGAAAAATAAAAAATAAAATTAATTTTTTTTATCGTGTGGTAATAGCTCTGAGTTAACATGCACATCGCAGGGTCCTCGCAATCATCACCTTCTCTGCCTGCTGTGCCGGGTCTACCTAGCACCGAGCAAGATCAGCCCCAGTCATCTTGGCTCGCCCTCGGCGCTAATCGACAGGCGTTCGCGGTAGGCATGCGCGGCGCTCCAGACGACGATGTTGAATGTCAATCGTGATCCCGGTGATGGCATTCCTTGTTTCCTCTTTGTTTTTTGGGTCCCAGCCGCGTCCTGGTATCGGGCAAGGCTCTTGGTCGTGATCCGGGAGCTGTTGGTGTATGTTTGTATGTAACTGTAAGACCACGGGCTTTCTGGGCAGAGATGGGCGCCCAGAAGAACAGAAGAAATCTCGCCAAACTCGCAACTTGTCTGCAATTTCCGCGAACTTACGTCTTCGACCCTTGACGCAACTTGCCTTACCAAAGACTCATCGTCACAAGACAATCTGTCACACGAGCGGCGGCGGCATTTTCCTTGGGCCTTGCGCTGGCTCGGCTGGGGGCTTCGCAGGGCGGATTTTTCCTTCTCTAGCACATGTGCAAAATCATCGTGCGAAAAAAGTGTATATAGCTCTTCGGTAATACCAGTCGCACCAATCCGGAAGCACGCCCTCTGCCCAGAGCATTGGCGGTGCTTCGGCCAAGCCTCTCGTATCACGCAAGACGGGCTTCATCACTCATTGGCACAGATTACTCCCTTTCCGTACAATGAACTTGGGCGTTCTTGGCGCCGGAGCCATCTTTTGTTTTTCTCTTTTTTGCCAGAGTCTTGGCGGAAACGCGATGACGATTGTAGTCGGGGATTTCCGTGCCCCCCTTCTGGCCCATCTTCATCTATTCATCCTCGCAATCATTTGTGCAATTCAACTCATCTCCCTTTAAGGTTTCCCATGCATCTTGAATCAGGGTCTCGTTCTTTTTCCCGAGCTTGGCCAAGCGAATTAGACTTTGAGGGCTGCGTTCTCCGGCTAGGTCGGCGATTTTGGTGATGATCCAACTTACGGCTACAAGGTACCGCGCTGATGGTGAGAGTTGCCAAGAGTCGGAAAATCGGACTGAGTTCGCAACTCGTTCACGTGGACGCGTCATTAAACTATCGATCAAGTTGAGAAGGAGTTACCAACAGTCGCATATCAGCATTTGCGGCATTACCAACTTATTATAATGAGTAAAATTCTCCTTTGCTAGGTGGAATAGTAGTGAAGTCTTGATTAAAGACATTAAATACTAGATATTATGTGTGTATAATAGTCTAGGCTTTACTATATAGATACTATAGATATAGTTTTAATTAAGAAGATACTATATATAAATAAAAAGTATATAAACTATTTTATAAAATAATTAATTATTTTAGAATATAATATTATATTTGTTATATTTATTTACTTTAATATAATTTAATAAATAAAATATTATAATTATTTAAGAGAAAGTATTTAAGTAGCTTTATTCTATTTACTTATTATATAAGTATTTTAATTTATATTTTTAAAGTTCTTAAAAATATCTTTAAAATAAAAAATTACTTTATTTATAAACTTTTAATATTCTTTCATTATTTTGTCACGGCGTGGCTACTTAAGTGCGGCTGCATTCAGAGCTCTCGTTCTGAATGTCCTGTTCCTTTTGCGCATGGCGCAATGGGGGCGCGTGTGAAGGGTAGCCGCACCCTTGAGCCCCGCAGGGGCCCGTTTACGCGCCATTACAATTTTATAGAACTTAACTACTATAAATCTACTATTTTCTTTGTACTAAAGCTTTTAATTTTAATAAATTAAATATATATTAATTAATTATTCTGTATTTAAGTATTATATAATTAAAATAGTAATATATATAAAATTATATTATTTAATAATACTTTTACTTTTAGTTTTGATTAGAATTTATAAATTCAATGAATATTATTATTCTATCTAATAGATTATAGTTAATATATTAAGGTAGTTAAGTGTTTTAACTAGTTAGTAGGAGAAAGCCACTATCCCACTACCCCTTATCCAGTCGATAGCATCGACTGTTCCTGCCCCTTATCGTCTAACGGACCCCAACCTGGTCCATCGATGAAAATGCCTGACCATCGCGACCACATCGTGACCCTTGAGAAGAAATGGGCCTACCACGCTGTTAATGGCTACGAGCTGAACAACAACACATGGGGCTGTGAGAGCGCGACAAGAGGCTCTCAGCGCACGCACTACGACGGGCCCTCTGCATCATCTTCAGGCGCCGTTGGCATTGCCTGGTCTTCAGACTGGGAATGGGAGGGCGGCGAAAACAGCGTCAAGTCATACGTGTATGGCGCGCGGCAGTTTAAGCGTCGGCTTGTCAGCGAGATCACGTCACTGCCGACTGAGGTGGAATGGTATTACAACACTTGGGATGTAAGAGCCAATGTCGCGTTTGACATTTTCACAGACCGGGACCGGAATCATGCAAACAGCAGCGGCGAGTTCGAGATCATGATATGGTGAGTTTGTTTCTGGGGTTATACTATGAGACTATATCATTGACAGAAGCAGGTTGGCGAAGCTCGGGGGCGTTTGGCCCATCAGCGAGTCCAGGGCGCCCATCGCCCACGTCGAGATCGCAGGACATCGATGGGAACTTCACTTCGGGTTTAACCACGGAGGCAAAATGAAAGTCTTCAGCTTCCTGCCAGTTAATGGTCCGATTCAATACTTTCAAGCGGACGTCAAGCTGTTCTTCGACTATCTCGTCCGGGAATACCAGTATCCGGCTGGAAATCAGTATATGCTTGGTGAGTGTAAATGCATGTACTAGACTGCTCTGGGTTGACAGTTGCGTACACAGTCTATCAGATGGGGACTGAAGCGTTTACTGGAGGCCCAGCGGAGTTTGTTGTTCCCACATTCGTTGCCGATGTCCAGTAAAGCGCATGAGGAATAGACGCTCGAGGCCTTCATTAGATGATACTCAAGCTTTGCTTGCGATAGAGGCAAACACTAGTCTAATACTTTACACTAATAATACAGGACTTCTTATAGAACTACACTCGGTCATGAGAGGAGAAGATTGTACACCGTCCCGAGGCACTACGCCATGCAATGGTCAGCGCCCGCCGTCAGTAATAACTTGGCATACTGCCGATGCAGAAAACATTCAAACACTCCCAAGGGAACACCATTTCCGTCACTAACTCCGTCAATGACCATCGACTTAAGCTTGAACTTCGCGACTTGAGCTTTGGGATCGAGCTCCGTGGCAAGCGTGATAAAGGTATCCATTTCACGCGGGCCATCCGGGGCAACTCTGGGTGAAAGACCACCGCGGAACATCAGAGAACTGGGAGACTTGTCGACCACGACGAAGTCATCCGCGAAGATGGCGCCTGAGATGTTGTTGACGTGAATACAAGCCGGAATTCACAGGAGAGAAAAGATTGTTGGAGACTTACCAACGGGGTAGGTGCTCTTCAATAAATCCCGCTTCTCCCAGATATCACCAGCGTTGGACTCATTCTTCCTGGCCAATTCCATGATTTTACGCTGAACATGGAATGCTATAGCTGATTAGGGCCGAATCCCAGCCGCAGGTCTCAAGACTCACCATATCGACCCCAAAGACCGGCCGAATACGTTTCTATCAATCTCGACCCACCATTCAGGGCATCCTCCAGCAGGTCCGGACGAATCTCGTTGAATGGCACCGTCCGGAAGCAGCAATCGTGGAAATCTGGATTATTCTTCGGGTTCACTTTCTTGACGAACGGATGGCGGAAGATAGGATCCGTGCTCGGTGAAAACGATTCATCAAACGCACATTGGCGAGTCCACACATGAAATCCGGCTGGGACCACAACGGCTGAGCCGGCGACGAACTTGGAAAAGGCTGCAAACCTCGCTCGTGTGAAAAGCGGCGACATTGCTGGATGTGCTCAGACAGTGAAGTCGAGTAAGAGTACGCGATATGGTGACGGCTTGAGTGTGAAGAAAATGAACGAGGTAGGGGACCCAGACAGAAAAGCTCTCAGACCGTCCCAGTCCCTCGTAGTCGGCACGTAATCCGGGTCGCTCCGCCCCTGGAAGAGCTTCTCAACGCGAGGCGGCACTATACTTGGAGCGTTGTCATAATGTGTGGATTCTCGCGTCCTCGGCCTTCGGGCTTTCATTTTCAATCCTGACCATCGCAGAAAGGCGGGTCATCTAGCCGGCGGGATATCCACTTGGAAGTCAGTGGACCCCGTAGGTTAAGGCCGAGTTGAAGTTCACTGACCGAATGTGTATGTTTAGAAACCGAATCGTCGAAGGTCTCACTGATGCTAATGTTCCATGAACATCGACAGCTGGATGACCCACCCAAGGGTTCCGCTCCCCAAAATCGAACCCCTGGTGTGCTGTCAATTGCCGCCGAAATACAATTTGGTTTGTGGAAGTCAAACGCGAGTTGTCGTCTTGCGAGCCACGGAAGACCACTGAACTTTCAGTTGTTCGCACAATCATGCGGTTGAGTAAACTGTCTGGAGAGACGCAAAGGAAACCTGCCTCCCCGACACTTCGGTACCATAGTCTCCGCCAGCCTCCGGAGCCTGAGCCGGCAACGGCCGGCCAACGCCTTAGATAAGCCGGCCGCGGCAGCATCGGACGAACCGAGCCAACCAGGAATCGCCAATGTTGTAAGCCCCTCACCGGGCAACGTTATCTCAAACGCGTGCTATTCGTCATCGCTGTTGTCGTCGATTCAGCTGACGCTTCGTCTTGAACCTTTTTTCCAAGACCAGTCAGTAATCCATCTTGGATGGTTTTTTCACATTATTTTTGACTAAGAACTGCGTAGATCTTCAAGATGGAGAAGCAACCGAATGCCACAGTGCAACCAGCTACGCGATCCCCCGGATCGATGAGCCATAAGTGGGTAAAGGCCATCGGCGCCATCATCGTGCTCGGCGCTGCCAGTCTCTACTGTCACCAACAAAACCTCAAAGCCTGGAGCTACAGTGATTACCTCCGTGGGAACAGCCTACTTTTCCAGAAGAAATCCCCATTCGGACGTTTTCCTTCACCCAAGGATCCCTTCAGATTCATTCCTTGTACCAATACGTCTATTCCGCCAGCCCTCGATGACCCTCACCCAGAGGATACTTGGGCTAATCTTTTCGATGCCGATCCATCTCATTGGAGCTGGGGTAACAAATCGGACTCAGTGATGCATACCGATCCTTACGTCAATCGCGGGATTTACTTATGCGGCTACCTCGATGTGCCACTCGACTACACCAACAAGTCCGACGCTCGTATCGTCCGCTTGGCCGTGACCAAGTTCCAAGTCTCCGGGCTTGCTCGAATCGGAGAGCCTTTTGACCTACTCAGAAAAACCCCTCCAGGCGGCAAGAGCGCGCGCACGATAGTGATCGAACCTGGGGGACCAGGCGGCAGCGGCACGAGGTATACCTGGCAGGTCGCCGAGAAAGTCTCAAAACGCTTCAGCGACGGCGCTTTTGACGTCCTAGGATGGGATCCGCGCGGGGTCAATATCACCCGCCCCTCCGTCGCTTGCTTTCCCTACGATGTTGACCGAGACCATTGGTCGCTCCTGACTGGGCAGTATCGAGAGGTTTCCGACCCTAAGCGGCAGCTCAATTTGGTAGACGCCATGAACGCCGCAACAATGAGGGCCTGCTGGGAAACCCACGGAGACATTGGGCGGTTCGTCAGCACGACTTTTGTGGCCCGCGACCTCGAAGAGATCCGCAAAGCCATCGGCGAGGACGAGTTGACGGGGTATCTCGTGAGCTACGGGACTGGTATCGGCCAGACCTACGCCAGCATCTTCCCCCAGAGCGTTGGTCGCATGATTCTGGATGGTACAGAGTACGTTCGCGACCACCGTCTGCTGGGCGGCTTCGGGTGGACCGCTCTCGACAACGCGACGAACGCTTGGCACGACGGCTTTCTGGGAGAGTGCGTCAACGCCGGACCGAAGCATTGTGCGTTGGCCCGCTCGAAGGATGGGAGGCCCGTGGCTCTCACAGAGCTGAACGCGCGTATGAAATCTCTGATCGACTCTCTCGTCGACCGACCAGTCGCCGGTACCACCAAAAAGGGCGGCCCATCGCTAGTGACGTACTCGGCTCTCGTGTCGGCCATCTACCAGTCTCTGTACAACGCAGAAAGCTGGCCGGCTCTAGCACGGATGCTCTACGACCTGGAAGCAGGAAACTCGACGCTTGCGACTGCGTTTCTAGAGAATTCCGCATGGGAGTACGATCCGACGTTGCCTGCGACCCCCAACAAGCGGCCGTCATCGGATGAGCTGAGTGCCCTCGTCATCTGCTCCGACTCGTACGACGCGCCTCTCCCCCCTGACGGTCTAGACTGGTGGGGGTCCCTCTGGGCCAACATGTCTTCCAAGTCATGGGTCTCAGGAAATTCTCGATTCTTCAATGTCTTTCCCTGCCAGCATTTCACCAAGTACTGGCCGGAGCCTGCGGGCGTCTACCGGGGAGATCTGAACCACACCTTGAAAAATCCGGTCTTGCTCATTGCCGAGACATACGACCCCGCTACTCCTCTAAGAAACGGCAGAAGGCTATTGAACGAAATGGGACCGAACGCGAGGTTAATCGCTCATCATGGGTACGGTCACTCATCGAGAGACACATCGAATTGCACGGAATCGATCGCCAAGAAGTACATCCTCGAGGGGAAGCTGCCGCATGAGCCCGAAACTGCTTGCTATGCAAATGAGAAGCCTTACTTGTACGGCGTGAACGACAAGGACATTGGGACGGCGAACGATGATGAGTGGGATCCTGTAGAGGCGTGGTTGGAGGCCCTGCGTTGAATGAACCTCCAGCGACATCTTAAGAACTCAGTGTGTTATGACGCTTTTAACATACATGTTGTAATGGAGTTGTTCTACGGATATGTATTTCTACATACACTCCGCTCCACGGGTGCTTTGATCTGATCTCAAAACCAGGACGTAGAGCCAGGTAGGCTTTAGGTGTACAACTCAGCTTCAGGGTTCTCGGATAGATCTCGCTCTGATGTCTCGTTATCGTGGTGTTGCATATGCATTGTTTCATCATCAAAGCCCACAACTTCCAGATAAATCAAAGGATACTTTCAGCCCCCCTCAAGCACGATCTAACTTGGAAAGTTCTGGTCGTAATTCGAGTGTCGCGAGCGGCTGGGTGGGACCGTTCACAGGCAGCTGGGTCGCCCAATCTCTTGCACACGCGGCGACTGTACCTATTGAATAACTCGGGATCCCTTTGGCTTTCCCATAGATGAGCTAATGAGGGTTAAAAGATCCGCCGGATTCCTGGGAAAGAGAACGGAGGCACTGGTTTTGCGCTGATCCAAGGTTCCTGCAGCAACAACGACGGCGGCAATGGCAATAGTCAGCAAAAAGATAAAACGACGAGTTCCACAAAACTTTCGTCAAATTGAAGGGAAACACCAAGGATGTTGTGGGCATTGTTGGCGATATCACGACATCGACGAGGTGAGATGAGGCTGACTACATCCGGGCTGTGTTCAGTCTTGACCTGGATTGGGTAGGGGTCCAAGACTTGCTCGAGATCAACGATTGGGGTCTTTTCGCCAACACGGCTATTTTATCCTCTTGACATCCCGCTGCGCGTGGACTTCTGAATGGATTCAACAGGAGGTTTTGTTGGGATTCTCGATGAGGAGATTCCAGAAGACTCGGAATTCCCAACGAAGAAATAAACCGATGACTGTGAGTAGTTGAAACTAAGTGTGCTGCTGGATTGAGATATTGGCCTGCGCGACGCCAATTCCTCCCGGTGTATTAACAAGGAAGTTTCGAGGGACTACATCCGTACCAGCAACTGTGTTGACAGTCTTTGCACAAAGATCGTAGGGCTTGGGGAGAAAAGGGTGGTTTGGTTCCGGGTTTTCCTAGCCCACAGTTGAAGACCCCGTCTCTGAGCGCCGATGCTGAGCCAAATCGGTCAAGCGTCACTCTTCAGTCAGAAGCATTCAGTCAAATCGGCACGAAGTGTATGACCCATGATAGATCGAGAAAGACTGCGACAATAACTGCAGCCGACTTTCTACATTACGGCCATCAGCCGCACCTCTGCTTTCATCGCCATGGTCACCATCACTAGTCCGCTTGGCTTAACCGCGGTCAACTGAACCTGAACCGCGGGTGATGGCGTGTTTAAATTCTGGGTTTCATTTTATTTTTATTTTTTGAGGGAAGGATACCTTTAACTGAAACAAGAGTCCCACTAACGACACTCAGATAGTTGGCGGGCCATATTAGCAAGTGGTACCGTTGATTTGACACTTGTTGGCGTACTGGTTTTGGTGATGATGCAGTCGACATCGAAAGGGGACTGCGGCGCCAAAGTCGGCATCGAGAAGGATGTTAATTAATGATCAAGTAGACGACGACATGGAAAGTCTTGCGTCCTCCTACGGAAACGCGTAGATCGTCTGAGCCGATCAGCCCTCAAACCTACCATAGTATGATTCCTAGAATTAAGTGAGCGAAATTTCAGGGGTGTGTAGCCGGATATGTGAAGTTTATATTAATTAGCTTGCAAATTCTTTTTTCCAGCTACAATCCATACCCTTGTTCGGGCTGGTAACCTTCGCCCATGCCGACAAAGTCCTAATAGCGACTTGGCACAAGCACTCATCAAACCTTAAAGTCCTTGAGGTATTACACAGTAACGCTCAGGTCGGAGTACCCCTCTTCAGCCCCGTCTTAAGCCAATTTGGACATGCACCGCCTCAAACACCCACACGTGCAGCACTATTTTTTCTAGCTAATAAGTTCGCAACAACAACACCCTCAACACAATACTACGCACATGCATTAGTAGTCTATACAGTAAACGTAGCTTCAAACTACCTCTAAAATCGCATTTTGTTTTAGCATGAAAAATACATTTTAGGAAGTATTTTAGTCATGCTCAGTGGTGGTGTTGTGAGGTAGAATGTGCGCGCGTAGAATGTTGTTATTGATGAGTATTGCGTTCCGACCGTGTGCCTGCAAGGAGCAGTACTTCAGTTGGAGGGGGGGGGAGGCCGGCGCCGGAGGCTCAGTTCTTCCGGTGGCTCAAGTGGCAGTGCGGGGCCCGCTAAGTGCCCAAATAGGCTTAAGAGGGCGGGGTGCCGAGGATCGCGCAAGGGGTTTGCCGAATACCGGTACTCCTTTGTGGGCCGTTGGATGTCAAGCATTGCCCTGCTTGTTAGCCAGGACTCCTCCAGAGGTGACAGGAGTCAGGAACTCAACAATGGTCAGCTAACATCGCAGCCAAGGATTCCCTTGCAAAAAGAAGATTTCACCAAAGACTTTGCCTTCCCTTCTTCCCAGGTAATATCTGTGATCACACCACCACCGGCTTCTCCTGTGCCGCTGTCTTCCCGACTGATTCTGATTGCGAACTGCTCGTCGCCGACTAACCGAGAACTCGTGGTGTCTTGGTCGTCAAAGGAACGACATAACCACCTGTCCTCCATCTCGGCGGGCTCGAAGCCGGCGAAGAGTTTGGCCACGTCGGCACTTGAGATCGCAAGGCCCCAGTCGGCTGTCTTATGATTTTTTATTGGTGTTGTTTTCATTGTCGCTGCCGTGCTGCTCGTTTTCTCGGAATTGGCGTGGTTGGCGATTCTGGAAGAGGCGACCGAGTCTTCATAGGATTTGACGTGAGCACGACCTAAGAGGTTACGTAGAGTTGCCCAAAGATATGACATGCTAACATCTGAATCGAGAATTGAATACGAAGGTTGAAGTGAAAAACTGCCTATGGGGTGGGGAGGGGGGGAAATTGCCCACACATCTAGCTTTTCAGTGCCGAAGACGTCTGCCGAGGCCGTCCGCCCATTCTGTCGCTGTTTTCCTCCTGGCTTGGCGAGAGCCAATTAACGGTCGCCCCGAAGTCTGCATGAACCATTTTCACAGCCTACTAGTGATTTGCATACGGACTACATCGCCAATCCTACTTTGGATTAGAAGCTTCTATTTTGAGGCTTCACCTGAAATACCCTTTCACTTATACAACATAGTCCCTGTTGATTATAACAGAGCTATATCCCCACTGCCCCAGGATTTGCTTAATTAAGCTCTTGACTCAGAAATTGTTAGTGTCTTGACCTGGATAGCCTACTAACACTAGCAAGTGCAAAGTCATACTTTTATAAATATTCAGGGGGTATATTGTATCAATCTCAGCCCGTCCACAACATATCTGGCCCCCAAATTCGGGCTGGGTACCCCCGGTCCATGGCACGAGTCTCGAACCTCAGGGCCGAAATGGAGCCTCAATGTGACAGGTCCAGTGATGAAGGCTTTGCAGCCTTCGAATCAATACTGACTCAACTAGACATTAGCTTGTCAGTGATACAGTAAGCGCTCAGGCAGCTTCCAAACCCGAATTTGGGTACCTCCTTGAAGGGAATCGAGCTAAATCAGACGTAGCCACGGCAGTTGCCCACAGAACCAAGCCCGTTGCTCCCAATCTTAATATGAGCCGGCAAGATCATACCACAGAAAATCAAGGGCTCAAACTCCACTCAGATCATCAAGGATGCTTTCGCGAACTCCGAAGCTAACGGTTTTACCACTAAGAAACATGTCCTACTGGATGGAATGTCGAAGAAAGTGGGAAAGATGATGCGATAATCAGAGGGAGATAGCTGGCTGTAATCGGCAAAAACATGAATCAGCTCATCCAGGTCAGGTATATATGACGTTCTTCTTCTTCACTAGAGATAAGTAACACACAATGACTCAACCACTCCAACTGCATTCACTCTTTACGACACTGCCTTGAGGCAGACTACATTCGTTTAAACACGTTCCACAAATTTTTCTTTTTGCAAATATCTGATCTCAATATCGTCCGCCGATATGTTTGGAAAACAGCCATTTTTCTTACTCTTTCTTCTCGCTACCAGTCTCTGGTCAACTTTCTGCATCGGAGCCCCTACCAGCGTGGTTTACGTATACCGCGGTGACAGCAGAACTCCCGCCCAGCTCCAAGCAGCCGGCGGCTTCCTTCCCGAGGGCCAGAAGCAGTTCGGCGCTGTCAGCCCGGACACTTCCCTCTTCAACCACGTTCTTGGCGAAAGCAAAGAATCTTCGCGCGATAATGACGGCTATGTTTTCACCTCGGCTGATCTGTCCGTCGCCGAGAGGTTCGCCAGCCTTCAACCCACGGGATACGTCTACAAGATCCACGTCGCGGCCAACATGATTGACTGCATCGGTACTCTCGGCAAGTACAACCCGTACAGCGACCAGCAGGAGTACGCGGCTTTGGGTGGCGTGGAGTTCGAACAGATCGTCTCGTGGAAACCGTGGAAGGGCCAGGAGTTCGGCGAGGAGGAGACGAACACGAAGTTCGACCAGGGGAGGTTCGGAGCCGCGGTCGCTGGTGGCGTCCAGTACCAGCTTGCCGGTTTCCCCGCGAACCACGGGGCGTGGGGAGAAGAGCCTTGGAAGAGTGCTCAGGTTTGCAAGCGCGCATTTGGTAGGATGGGCGGCAAGCCGTTCTTCAGTTGGCCCAAGGTAAGCGGCATCCCATCAACAATTCACCCCAACATGGGTTGATAGACTGACTGTTTTGAAGCTGGGCAACCCCTTTAGGAAGAATCCAGCCACGCCCGCTCCAAACGCTCCAGTCCCGGCCAAGCAGACCCCTGGAACGCAGACTCCCGGTCAAAACCTGCCCGTGGATTTGTCCCCTGTTCAGAATCTCCCTGTCAGCAATGCTCCGGTTGGTGCGACGCCTGCCGACAAGAGTCCGGCTGGCAAGACTCCCGTCGACAAGACTCCTGATGACAAGACTCTTGATGACAAGACTCCTGTCCAGCAACCCCCAGCTGAGCAAGTACCTTCCCGACAGCCTCCTACCGACAACACTGCTGGAAGACAGCCTCCTACCGACTACGTGCCTGGAAGACAGCCTCCTACCGACTACATGCCTGGAAGACAGCCTCCTACCGACTACATGCCTGGAGCACAGCCGTACGATTATCCGGCCGCTTCTCGACCTCCCAGTCGTTTGCCCTTCACAATCTCTCCTATCGTTCCTTTCCCAGGCTCTTCTATGCCAGGCTCTTCTTTCCCAGGCTCTTCTTTCCCAGGCTCTTCTTTCCCAGGTTCTTCTTTCCCAGGCTCTTCTTTGCCAGGCTCTTCTTTCCCAGCCTCCCCTAACGCTGAGGCCCCAGTCGGGGACTATCCAGCTGAAGGTATGCCGTCTGAAGATGCACCTGTCCAAAACACACCCGTCCAAGGCACACCTGCTCGGAACACGACCGCCCAGGACCCTCCCGTTGGGAAACTTCAATCCAGGGCCTCTTGCAATGCCCAGAGGTCTGCATTCGATATGGCTAAAGCTTACATGGCAAGCATTCGAATCTGAGGAATCCGGGATACTGAATCATTCTGAAATGGCCTCCACTTCCAGGAAAGAAGATATTGAGGACGGCTTTGTCACGAGTCGAAGTAATACAGCTTGATTCCCTAGTGTTTGGAGGCGTTTTTGGGCGTCACATGGGTTACGGAAAGGGGATAAGGGGAAAGGAGGACCACCGGGGCACTACTAGTAACCCCTATTTAGGTCCGTATGACCCCCTTCCTGAGAGGAGGGGGTCCAGGGAAGAATGTCCATCCTTATATACATCTATGATACTGTCTTTATTACGTTACGTGGGCAGGCTTGGCCTATTCACTGCCTTCACCACCAGCGCAGCAGCCCGAACAGATCTTTCAAACAAATCTACTAGTTAAACAGTCAAATTGAGGCTATTCAGAGATCCAAATAGATAAATAATAGCGGGCTATTATTTGTTATATTTGATTAAATTAAGGCTCTATAGAATAATTATTATTCTATCTCTGGACTAATTAGAAGTCTTAAAAAAAGTATATTACTAAGGTAAAGTTATAATTTACTTTTAGTAATATAAAAATCCATAGTAGAATTTAAACCTATAATCTCTAGTTCTAGTTAATTAGAATTAAGAATTATACTACTTAATTACATAAATATTAATAAATACTATTTAATCTTTTTTAGGGGCTATATACTTTATAATATATACTTTTTTAATTTTCTTATTTCTACTTATTATAATACTTATTTACTATAATTATTATAATATTAATA
Source organism: Colletotrichum agaves (assembly GCA_036785465.1). Taxonomy (NCBI): domain Eukaryota; kingdom Fungi; phylum Ascomycota; class Sordariomycetes; order Glomerellales; family Glomerellaceae; genus Colletotrichum; species Colletotrichum agaves. Next base: position 85,711 of record JAXISO010000073.1, on the reverse strand, counting down.
TATTAAAATTCTACTTATATTACTACTAATACTAGAATTATAATAACCTACTACTAATAACTACTATAACTTATATTTATATTATAATTAATAACTTCTTACTATTTATAATTATTAAATTAATTTCATAATAGCCTTACTTCTCTCTAGAGTTAAGAGGAATAAATATATAAGTCTAGTACTCTATTAATCTTATAATAACTTCACTAACTTCCTATTTAGGTATATAGATTAAATTAAATAGATATCTGTTCAAATAGTTAAATATACAATGTTTTGCCAGTTAAATAGTCAGATAAAGTACTTGGATTTAATTTGACTGATTGGGTTGCTGCGCTGTCCACCGCATCCTTTATCTTTAACCCACCACCAACAACAAGAACAACAACAACAACAACACCACAACCACCACAACCACCACAAAACCCCTATTCGCATATAGGCAGTTATTTACAATCATCACGATGCTTCTGCTCATCACAGTCTTCTTCAATCAGTACCATACACTCTGACAGGCTTGCGGCTTCAAAAGAAATTTTGTAGCTTGCAGTCCTGGAGACGCATTTGACGGATTGGTGATTTGACGGAATTGGCAATAGATTTCTTGTAGGGAGCACATTGTTGTGGTGGGACGCAAAATCAGAACAAGAGCTTGCTTGTCTACTGAATGCTGTTGTTTGACTGTTCCGAAGGTCAGCCGGTGCGTGCTAGTAGTAGCCGAGACTGCTTTTTGAAGAGGATCTCGAGGGATTCGATAGACTTGAACACCTGCAAGCTTCCTACAAACAGTGAACTTTTTTCCCAGCCGCGGGCATGGTGACAAGCGAAAGTTTTGAGGCTTGTATGAAACTTTGCACGCCAGGGGAAATCGTCTCAGGGTGTTACTCGAGCACTCTCGTCTTATTCGCAGATTCCATTCTGAGAACATTTACCCAAACCCCCTTATAAAAACGAAAACGAATTCCTCGGTGATTGGTATCGGTAGGCAGAGCATGCTCGACCGGATCCATTGGAGGTTTGTTCTGGTCGTTATTCGTCGCCAGTATTGCCGTTGCAGTCTCGACCGTACGCAGAAGTTACTTCCTGTAGCAAAGGCCCCTTTGGCGAAGATCCGTAGGCTTGGGATTCAGGAGTTGGCGGACTTTGATTGCTGTGGAGGAGGTTTAATCGCTGAATGGCACGGTACGAATGAGCTTGACGACAGGCCTCAGTCTTATCCCATCGACTGCCGACCAAGGCCAAAAAAGATTCTCTATATCAAGATCCATTTCTACCCTGAATTCACTAATTTTCATATTCTTGATCAGATAAGATTTCCAACCGATCAATTGCAATGGGCTACCCTTCATATACGTACGCGATGGCGTTGGTCAGCAGTGGATGGGATATCTTATTAGCAACTAGACTACCGCATACTAGGAAAGACTGCCGCGTTGGTATAAGGTTTTCTTAGGGAAATGCTTAGTAGTCCGTAAGGTTATAGTGTCTATATGTAACTATGTATCCCTATGCGTGTTGGTTATCGAATGAGGGCAAGTTCTGAATACCGTTCCGCAGTGTTGTCCATGTTGCGGAGAGAAATGAGACAGTGGTCGAATGACGATGCGGAAGAAGGGTAAGGAGACACGATGTTTGCGGGAAGAAGACCGCGAGTTCCGGGGATTCAAGTGGTTTGCTATAGCTAGCAGTGTGGAAATTCTTAAGGATTACCCTACCTTACAATACCTATTCGTGTCACCTCCACTTCACCAGAGGAGAGGTCTAGAGGTTTGGGGGATGTCGGGGGCGCTTAAAGATGGAACGCTGAGAACTACCTCCTTTACATCCTTTCATTTCCCCGATAACTTTCTCCAGAAAAGTATAAGGAGAGAAACATAGGGAAATCTAAAGCCATTATTTTTTCCATTTCTATTTCTCTTCTTTAGTAGTCGGCTGGGTAGGTACCTAGCTAGACTAAGTTAGTCACAGATTATTGGGATGGGTATAGCTAGGCGAAGGGAATAAGTAATAAAGGGAGGATATCCGCGAGTTATAGCTATTGGCTAAGAACTTGCGGGACTTATATAATACATGCAAGGTAATTACTAAATAAGTAATGTAGCCACGCTTAGCTTTCACGTAAACCAGCTAATGGGAGAAGGAATGAAGTAAGCCTAGCTACCTTAGGTTTCTACTATTACCTCTACATATTGTAATATACCTGCTACTTTTTTTTTTCTTTCCTGAAAAACAATATTAAAACGAAAGCAAAATCCACCACGCATGCAACTCGCCTTCACCAACGGGTATCTTTGTCGCAGTCAATACGATAAGCAGGACATCAGTCTTCCCCGCAGGCTCCCCCCCCGAATCCAGACCTGAATAGTCAACAAAACCATGCCTCATACCCCGACCTTGAGATGTGGGGAGTCAGAGCAGCAAGCCGGGGGAGCTCTTCTCCAATTACACCCCACGGAACCAACACGATGCCGTATCTCGGTCACCCACCCGTGACCCGACCCCAAAAGGGTAACAGCCGACGCCGTCCCCGCTCTCGAAGAAATCCAACGACCATCGTCAACTAATGCTTCTCGGTTTTCATCCGAACCCTCGTCAGGAACAGGTCGGCCGAAGTCACCGAGAGAAGATGACTATGAACGAACAACGCTGCACGGAGCACTATCGTTGACTTATGCTGATGGAATTGCAACCTTGAATCGTGTCAATTGACAATCCCCCACCTTCCCCTCCCCCTCGGCGACAATACAACCATCAACTTACCACGAACAAACAGTAGCAATCGCGTTGGAAGAGCCCCCCCCCCACCCCAATTGCAGTGCCAGACTCATCAAAATGCTCATCCAAAACGAAAGAACTCCTGTAAAATACGCGCCGCAAGAGGCCAAGGGTGCGTCCCTCGCCCCGGCTTCGTTGCAGCTGCAATCCTCCGACAAAGAGATTGAGCCCTTCGACTTTACCTTTGAAGTCATCCACCCGACAGTCTTCCGCACAACATATTCCTCAGCTTCCCGACCTATTCCTCCCTTCCCCAGCGCCCACCGCCCAGCTTTGGACGCGTCACCCAAAGATGTCGAGTCCTCCTCGAGCGACAACAGCCGCTCTTTCGAAACCTCTGCCGCGAAGGTCGTTGTGGAATGGTCCAGTGCTCCTGTTCTTTCCATTCATCTCGGCAACGACTCCTCCGGAAAGCCTCTTCACAAGGACCTGCCATTTCGCTCCTACTCGGCCGACGGCTCCGGCGTGGCGCACTACACTGTCTACAAGAAGGGCACCCTCCACGTCGGCCTCGGCGAGAAGGCTGCTCCTATGGACCTCAGCGCCCGTGGCTTCACCATCTCCGCCTCCGACACTTTCGGTTATGACGCATACCATACCGACCCATTGTACAAGCACATCCCACTGCTCATCAACGTTACCCCCGAGGGCGCAGTCGGCATCTTCTCAACCGCACACTCCCGCTCTACCTGGTCCATTGGCTCCGAGCTCGATGGTATGTGGGGTGCCTACAAAGTCCATCGCCAGGCTCATGGCGGTCTTGAGGAGTACATCATCGTCGGCAAGACCGTCGCTGAGGTCGTTCGCTCGTATGCTGAGCTTGTCGGCTTCCCGCTGCGCGTGCCGCGTTACATGATGGGCTACATCGGCGGTGGCATGAAATACAGCGCGGAAGACACACCAAGGGCACACGAATGCATTATGGGCTTCATCAAGAACTGTGAGAAGCACGACATCCCTTGCACAGCATTCCAGATGAGTTCTGGCTACACCGTCGCCGAGGTGGAGCCCAAGACGAGAAATGTCTTCACGTGGAACAAGCACAGATTCCCCGACCCACGAGCCTTCACAAAAGAGGCTCACAAGCACGGTGTGAGGTTACTGGCCAACATCAAGCCCTACGTGCTTGCCACTCACCCGGAGTACAAGAAGCTTTCCGAGGCCGGTGCGTTCTTCAAGGACCCCGAGACCGGAAAGACTGCCGTCACAAGACTTTGGAGTGCCGGCGGCGGCGAGAGTGGCGAGGGAAGCCACATTGACTTCACCAGCAACGCTGGATACCACTGGTGGTACAATGGTGTTTCCTCGTTGAAGAAGGTTGGCATCGATGCCATGTGGAATGACAACAACGAATACACCATTCCGGATGATCAGTGGCAGTGCGCCCTGGAGAAGACGGACCTGGTGCCCATCCACGAGGGCCTCAGCCGCAAGGATATTGGCCTTTGGGGTCGTGCTATCCATACCGAGCTCATGGGCAAGGCTTCTCACGATGCCACCATCGAGGGCAAGCCGGAAGAGCGTCCTGTCGTCCTCACTCGTAGCGCCACCGCCGGAACCATGAAGTACTGCGGCAGCTCTTGGAGTGGTGACAACGTCACGGCATGGGAGTCTATGAAGGGCGGGAACTCCCTCGCTCTGAACGCAAGCTTCTCCCTCCTTCACGTGAGTATCTCTTTCTCCCCACACCAGGCACCGTTATTGACATTCGTAGTGCTACGGACACGATATCGGCGGCTTTGAAGGCCCCCAGCCTACTCCTGAACACCTCACCCGCTGGATCCAGCTCGGCGTTCACTCCCCCCGCTTCACAATCAACTGCTTCAAGACCTCTGAGGAAGACAACCTCATCGGTGGCGTCATCGAGCCCTGGATGTATCCTTCCGCAACTCCCACCATTCGCTCTGCCGTCAAACGCCGCTACGAGCTCGTTCCTTACACATATTCCGCCAACCTCCGCGCCCACCACACTGCCATCCCTCCTCAGCGTTGGACTGGTTGGGGCTACGAGTCCGATCCCGAGGTCTGGACTAAGGCCATCAAGGCGGGAGATACCCAGTACTGGTTTGGAGACGCCCTCATCATTGGCGGTGTCTACGAGCCTGGTGTCGGCGAGGGCAAGGTATACCTTCCCAAGAAGGGCGACGGCAAGGACTTTGGTTTCCTCAACACCAATGCGCCGTATGAGCACTTCAAGGCCGGCAGGTGGCACACAGTGTTCTCGCCGTGGTACAACTCCATCCCCGTCATCGCCAAGATCGGTGCCGCGATTCCAGTCGGCAAGCCGGTGCCCACGACGGCTCAGAAGGAGGACGACCCTGAGTTCCCTGGCCAGGTCAAGGATGACTGGCGTGGACTGGAAATCTTCCCTCCCCCTGTTCTGAGGGGCTCTGCTGCTTCCGGCACCGTTGAGCAGGCTTCTAACGATGACGTGAAGGGTATTGTGTTCGAAGATGCGTGGTATGAGGATGATGGTATCAGCCGTGACGTGCCAGCTGAGTACAAGTTCAATGTCAAGTACGAGGTTGTTGACGACAAAAAGATCTCCGTTGAGGTGCACGGTGTTGTTACAGTGGGCAGCCAGAACGCTTGGAGGCCTTTGTGGGCTGATTCGGGCGTCGACGTTATCTTGCCGATCGGCGAGGACAGGATCGTCCTCGCCAAGGGCGCCGAGGCCAAGGAGAAGACTTTGGATACCCGCGGCCGCAGGGTGTGGAATATACCTGTCGCATGGAACTAGTAGCCTATGCCCATGGATCTTTGATCGTTAACCACAACCTCGGGTTCAAGTTTGAACAGAAAATGTACTAAAAACATGCTATCAGCTCAAAAAGCTATGCAGTTGGGTACCCGAGGGATGTGGACCTGAATCTATCAAGATCGTGTAGATGGCTCGGGCAAGCCAAAACCTCTCAATTTGCATCAGCAGCGGAACGTAAGCCTTTATGAATTTGGAATACGAACTTCGATGTTAGTGATGCAGACGCAGCAAGCATACCCCAGCCATTCACTTCGTGGCCAACATCCAGGTTAACTATTAATATCACGGACCTCGTACTCATATCAACTCCAGCAATTGTCATGCATCATCTAAGTATCACTGAAAGACTAACCCACCAAAGAAGAAAACCTGTAACTTGCGGTCACTGCATTCGACTAAAAGGCGAGCCTGCGTGTCATATTGTTCTTCGGAGATGTGGTTCTGGAGAGAAAGGGTTATTCACACATAGTACAGTAGCAACTGCCGATACACCTGAAGTTATCCAAAGAATAGATCGATATTTTCAGGAATGACGCCTAGAAAGACTGACATTTCCTACTGACAGCATGTTGAATTCGTAAGACCCCGAATTGACCGAATTGAGCAGTGAGCCGGAAATGATCATCTATCCCGAGCCCCCTGTGGGCTAAACTAAAGACATGTGAGAGCGTTTACAGTGGCCCCCATACCTCAGACAACACCCGACGCAGTTTCTTTCCGACGCATCAAGGCCTTGGAACTCCCGAATCGCTTTGATTAAGTGGCTTTGTAAGATGAGATAGATTGAGGCGAACATGAAGATAGCCTCTATCGTGCGGGTCTTCGTTTCTCGGGTGCTGTGCTAGCCACGTTAGCAAGTCTCGCCAATGTACTCTAGTGTCAGTGGCGTATGGTACGGAGTGAAGCAGACAATGTAATAGGTGTATATAAAGATGAACATTCTTCTCCAACCCCCTCTCCTCAGAATAGGGGGTCATAGGGACCTAAATAGAGGTCACCTAGTATCACTTAGTGGTCCTCCTCTCCCCTTATCTCTTTTTACGGAACCCATAGAACGCCCCAAAACGCCTCTGAATACTAGTGATCCAAGCTGTATTCCTTCGGCTCGGGAAATCTGGCCGAGGTATCGAGATACAGAGCTTTGATGAGTTTCATCTTGCTATTGGTCATAGTCAAAAGTATGGGTTTTAGAATGCCATGCTGCCCACCCTTGCCAGTAAGCGGGAGAGCCCGCGACTCCGAGGACGACGTCTATCAGAGTAAACCCACCTGGCCCGGTAGCCGAGAACAGGATTGAGAATAAATACACAGGTTGCTGCTTCGTCCCTCAATTCCCGACACCAGCATCATCAAGCACATGCACCGAAAGGTCCCACTGGACCAAGACTCGTGCTCCAAGAATGAAGACAAGAAGCCTGCCGGTACCCCTACCAGAAGCTCAAAAAGGCAAACCAGCACGTCAGGGGAGACAACCCAATTCAGAGGGCCCAGTACGCAATGGTGACTTACGGCTATCCCTCTCTGTTCGCTGAGAGAAATGGCAGTTCACCGCCGGCTCGGCTGGGTATACGCGGTAGCCGTCATCGCACCCTTCTACATTACATTCCATATCCTGGCCCTACCTTGGGGTAGAATAGGATTCGCGCTCCTGGCTTCGCGCATGGCTCGAGGCTCCCGTTGATGTTGGTGTGCGTGATGGAGGCACGGTTCACGCTCTCGATCACTGGGTTCGTCTCTTGAGTTCGTAATTTGGAGCCACTCCCAGTACCTTGATTCCTTCAGGAAGCCTACTTAAATGAATGGATATATGGAATCTGATGCACAGGACGCCAATTAGACAAGAATACTGGGCTCGTTCGTTGCATTCGCAAGCTTCTGGACACAAAAGTCGCATGAGACCTGTCTATATAGGTTGATCAACGAAGTAGCCAGTAGCCTTGTGCGATTCGTGCTATAGCCTGTCGAGACATTTGGGCCCGAAAGCTTCGTCTACAAGTGCTCTGTTGTTTTGCATAGATGTCAGTAACGACTTGAAAAAGAATTCCCTCCAGCAGTTGACTTATGAAGCTAGATTTCTCATCTCACGTCTTTCACGTCAATGGGAAAAGGCCTGTTTTCTAGCATCATGAAACTTGATGTCTGCGTAGACAGAGAGCGATGACGGCGCAAAACCGAATCTCAAATCTAGCAGGATGAGAAGCGTACGGGTCGGGCGATAGATTTCAAGATTCAGGAATGGAAATGAATTTTTCAGCATTCGACAGACTCTGGTCCTATTCTGGAGTCAAGCATTATCGTGACTCGTCAGCCTAAATGACGACAATCAAACCCGGCCAATTTACCCATGGGGCGCAGCCATTCTGTGGGATCGGAATGTGACTGCTATTGAATTCGTCGTAGGAGTCTTTTGAGCCGTGAGTAGCTGCGGCACGACGGCAGACTCAGTGTGACTCCGTACAGCAACAAACATTAAAGAGTTATGAGAAGTGAAGTTATAAAAAGTGGTGATCTTCAACCCCAACCCAACTTTACCAAACAATCAAATCTAGTCTTTCCTGACAAAAACTCCCCATCGAAATCAAAACAAGAGTCACGCTGACAAAACACCCACCCAACCGCATTGACAGAACAGAAACAGAATCCCACAACTACACATCAAAAAACATACGCAAAGATCCAGAAGGCATGCCAGGCTGGGTTGAGCATTGCAGATGGTGCAACGGAACCTTCCGTCGCAACAAGTGCGATGATTGCAAACGCAAGGAGAGGATGACGAAGGGCCCTGCCGAGGACCGCTTGACCCCACCTCCCACGCCGGAGAAGAAAAAGAGTCAGCCGACGTCCGATTGAAGGCTTTAGTATCCCCTACCCAGATGCTACCTGCTTCATATGGAGATATTCAGGCGAAGTCTGGGAAGCCTACGACGAAAAGGAATTGCATGGAGGTCGACAGCAGGGTCTAGAGCGGCATCGCTGAATAGTTGAGTAAATGAGTAAGTAGTTAGGTAGTTCAAACGTCCCGGAATAGACTTCTTCAAGTTGTCTGAACGTTGTTAGCTACAAAACCTGGTTCGTGACAGAGCTGTTAGCAGATGGTGATGTAGCATCTCTCATGGGAGGGACCGGGGGGCGCAAGTATGCCCATCTTGCGATGATATTCACTGGCGCTCACCACGCGTAAGCTACTTCCTTATTCGAATACACTCGTCAAGAAATCTTCCCACGTCGGATCTCGAATTTCCGCATGGGCATCAACGGATTTACGGAATTTTGGAGTACGTAGCGCTTCCGTCGTATCCTACCAACATGAGTATATTCTTCGTTATGGTCCAGGCTACCTATGTTCTTCCATTGCGTGAGATGGACATCTCGTGACTACTGGTTATGGACCAGCGTGGCTTATTGGGGAGGGTTTGGCATACTCAGACACGCCCATCTTACTGCGCCTTACTGTGTCTTACTGCGTCTTACTGCTTAAGCTTTTAAGCCTGGGGAGGCCGGCCCTGAAGGCATTGATCTGAGGTTCCTTGAGTAGTGAACCACAACTCCGTGGGTTTCTTACATCGAGGTATCCGGCATAGGCGTGGCACGTTATCCTTTGCTAAACATGCTTGCTGCTTTTTATCTGCAGTCGCTGTAGTAAGAGCTTGAAATGGTTATGATGGGCAGGACGGCGCATTCTCAGATAGCCGAGACCGGAGAGTTGAACTGTTATGGGTGTCGCCTACTACTTGATGGTGCACCCAGGGCCTGCCTTGTCGTCAAAGAGACGGAGTTGAAAAGGGTGAATGCTCAGCTTTAACAGCAAACTTTGACGTTCGTGGAAGCGTCGTGTTGCAGGGAAATACGTGGGTCAAGCACGTCACATACCTGTCAGGACAAGTTGGGTCACCACAGCAACTCCGTGGGATACCCAATCTGATTCAATGGTCCCGGAATAATCTGGAAAGCAAGCTTCCCGTACTTTGCATCGTACATCTTGCATGTTGTGGAGGGAAGACATCAGCCAACCCAATTCTCTCACATCACAGTGAGGGAACTTGGTCGTGTTAAGGAGACTGAATAGCATCGGCGAATCATTAATCCGTCAGAAACACAATGCGCCGATGGTTTAGTGGTAAAATTCTCCGTTGCCATCTAGCAGCGTCGGGGAGCCGGGGGTTCGATTCCCCCTCGGCGCAAGTATACTTTTTTGATATAGAAAGATAGCCAAGACACGGTCCTAGAAGTTCATCGAAACACCTACGATGTAGCCATCCGGGCTTCGCAGCAGGCAACTGTTGAGCAACAGTATCGCCAGTGATTATAGTATGAATGACGATAATATTAATATAACTAACTAAGTACCGAAAAATGGCGCATGCATCAGGAAAAAGGAGGTGGCATGGAGCCAATATAAATATCCCATATTTGGGCGTAAATCAATACCTAAAACATCCAGCTCATGCATACCCTCGATATAGCGATGTGGGTCTGACACAACAAATCTTCTACTAGGCCCCGTATAATAATACCAATAGACTTACAAATTTTATTCAATATTCCTTCCCTGCAGTCGCTAGACTGGCGAACGCCTTTGTGCGGCCCGATCCGAGTCATGTTGCGGGGGTCGACGCACATCTGAGATAATTGCAAACGCAACAAAATCGGCAAGTCCTTATCAGAAGAAGTAGAGGCTTCGAACGGCTCGGTACAGGTACGACCAAACCGGCTTCGGCAAGTCTGCTGTTGGAAATTGCCTATTGTGGTGGTTTGCTTGTCTGATTTTCACAAAGTTGGTTGAAATACCAAAACGCAAGTCGAGGCCTGGATTCGAAGCCAAATTGCGATTGGCAATCGATCAGACGGAGCTAATCCCGTCATTGGATTAGAAATCTGATGTGAAAACTTGACCAAGCCAAGAGGCGCAGGAATATCCTGAAGGCCTCGGCACTTCACTGCGTAGTGTAGACGTGGGCTGGAGATTCGACCCCACCATGACGCACACGACACCCCTTAACGGACGCAGTTGCTGCCAATCGAGTTCAGGTGAAGACCCTGGCGTTTGTTCCAGAATCTAGATGCTACATCTTAGATTGCTGACATCCAATTGACGTCTTCTCGCCGAATCCCGAGGGGAGCATTCTCCTGGGATCCCGAGGCTTGGAGGCTTTGGTGGTGGGGTCGAGGTAACGATATCATTACAAAGCATTGGCAGTTGCGCGGCACGTCAGTTGCTCCGCTTGTCCAGGAGACCGCAAAGGGCGATGAGCTGGATTAAACGGGTCAGGCCGAGGACGTTAGAAACTTACAAATGCTGCCGACAGACCGCTGACCCGCCAGGACGACGAGAAATAAAAACTTGGCTTCAGCTCAACAATTTTTTGCAGTGAAAAAGTCGATGCTTCTTTATCAACACCAAAACCCTTGTTAAACCCTTTCAAAGAACGAAGTAAACATGGCACCCACACGATACCCCGCCGAGCCGATCGATCCCAAGCCGCTCGCCGAGCCCCTCAAGTTCGAATTCAGCGGTAAGACGGCGCAGAACCGCTTCCTGAAGGGCGCCATGACGGAGCGCCTCTCGACATGGGATCCGAAGGAGCCTCGCAACCGCGGCGTTCCCACGCCGGAACTCGTCAACGTATACCGTCGCTGGGGCGAGGGCGGATTCGGAGTGATTCTCTCGGGCAACGTCATGGTTGATTACAACCAGCTCGAGGCCGCAGGAAATCCCATCATCCCTCCCGGCGCGCCGTTCGAGGGCGAGCGCTTCGAGGGCTTCCAGGCCGTCGCTGCGGCCGCGAAGAAGCATGGCAGTCTGGTGTACGCGCAGTTGGGCCACCCGGGCCGTCAGGTTGCGTCGTACATCAACCCGAACCCCATCTCGGCGAGCGATGTGCAGCTCGAGGGCGAGGTTATGGGAATGACGTTCGCCAAGCCGAGGCCGATGGACCAGGATGATTTCGAAAAGGTTATCGGTGGCTTTGCACACGCCGCGGAGTATTGCTACAAGGCTGGGTTTGATGGTGTTCAGTTGCACGCTGCTCAGTGAGTCTTCCCCACCGATGATTTCTTCTCCCACGACACTTGCCTGAAGTGACGAATCTGCGAGGAGAGATGACGACTAATCAGTTCCGACAGCGGCTACTTGCTCGCGCAGTTCCTCGCGCCGTCCACCAACAAGCGCACAGATAAGTACGGCGGCTCGCTGGCGAACCGGGCGCGCCTCATTCTCGAAATCGCCGAGGCCATCCGCGCCCGCGTGACGGATCCTTCCTTCAGCCTCGGCATCAAGGTGAACAGCGTCGAGTTCCAGGAGGGTGGTTTCTCGACGGACGACTGCCGCGAACTCTGCGCGGCGCTGGAGGCCAACGGCTTCGACTTTGTCGAGTTGAGCGGCGGCACGTACCAGGCGCTTGCGTTCCAGCACAAGCGCGAGTCGACCAAGAAGCGCGAGGCGTTCTTCTTGGACTTCGCGGAGCAGATCATCCCTCAGCTCAAGAAGACCAAGGCATACGTCACTGGTGGACTGAGGACGGCGGCAGCGATGGTGAAGGCGCTGGAGACGGTGCACGGCATCGGACTGGCGAGACCCGTGTGCAACGAATTCGATCTGCCGAAGAAGCTGATCGAGGGGTCCGTCTCGAGTGCGATTCACACTTTGCTTGAGGAGGACAACTTTGGGGTGACGAACATATTGGCTGGTACTCAGTAAGTTTCCATCTGTCTCCGCGGTGTGGTTGAGGAATGTCTTCTCTTGCTGACCCGGAAATGTAGGATCAAGCTTGTTGGTAAGGACAAGGAGCCTTTGGATGTGAGCCAGGAGAAGTACAAGGAGGTATTCGAGAAGTCGCTGCAGAAGTGGATGGAGCAGATGGCTCAGAACAGCGACAGCTCCAAGTTCGGGTTCGTCGACATCGAGGGCACGACGCTGCAGCCCTTCGGAACGCCGTATGCTGCGGTCCCTTGAATTGAGTTATCTGTCGTCGGGCCGGTAAATAAGATATTCCTGAGTCTAGAAAAGACTAGAGAAATATAGAACGACTTACGATCGGATTATGCCAAAGTTCGCGCTTCTTTTTATCAAACGCAACAAGAGGAACACCTGCTCAGATACCTCCCTAACAATTAAATACAGGTGACTGCAATAAAACAACAATCCCGGCGACTTACTAACTGATATGTTAAACTTTCATCGAGTATGATAACGTCCTTCGTCCCATGCATACCTCACGGCATGTTCCAAAACTCAATTGCGAACCTCCAAACTCATAATTTCAGTCACCGAAGCCTGCGAGCCGGAGTTCAGGGCGCCTTTCCCCGCTAATACGCCCCAAAAGTGCCGCTCCCACTTAGCCATCCCTGCCGGTTTCAGGGGGTTTCTTCCAGGCTTCGTGCAGCTGAAGTTCAGCTGCGGCCTGTCACCAGCTTTTAGCCGAGCCATGTTATTTTCATCCGTCTCTCATTCTCTCCCTCCGTCTCTCTCCTTTTTCCCCCTCCCACCTCCGCACCACCGTCGCCGCGACGCCTTCCGCTCTGCCTCGCACCCGACGGCGATGACATTGCTCTCTCGGACGACTGTCACGCTCAACCCCGTCAAATACAGTCAGCCATGTACGCGCTCAGCTCCTTCCTTCCTGGCACTGGCTGGCACACTCAGATTTCAGACAGTGACGTAACACCAGCTAACCATCCGCCAAATACCACAGGATCGAGCCCTCCCTCCGCGTCCGGCGCGCCATAACCGCCAACGATCCCCTCCTCGTCCAGCGAATACTCAAGTCCCATCCGGGCCTTCTCCATAACCCGGATTCTTCCCCGGAAGGCCTTTCCAATTCGAACCTCCACCTCGCCGCCTCCCTCGGCCATCTTCCCGTCTGCCAAGTCCTCCTCGACCTGGGCCATGAAGACCCAGATCCGGCCCTTAACGAGAGCCATCAGACGGCGTTGATGCTCGCCGCTGCCGCAGGCCACACCGACGTCGTACACTTCCTCTGCCAGCGTACCCCACACGTCATCCTCCGCCGCGATGTGCGCTGGCGCGACGCCGTCATGGAGGCCAGCCGCGGTGGCCACGACACGGTCCTACAAATCCTGCTGACGTATGTGCCGGGCGGGGCTCAGGAAGCCGTGCAGAGGGCCGATCTGGAGGGCAACACGGCGCTTCACTTCGCAAGCGGGAACGGAAACTTGTTGGTGCTCAGGACCCTGCTTGCTGCTGGCGCGGACGCCGAGAGGAGGAACATGTGGAGTTGGACGGCCATGTCCTACAGTGCGACTGTGCAGGCCGAGGTTTATCTCAAAGGCCTCGTGACCGAGGTTGAAAGGAGGAAGATGGTGCGGAGAGAAGTGAAGGAGCTGAAGAAGGCAGGCGGCGTGAGAGTTGTGGAGGAGGATGTCGAGGTGGAGGATTGACCGTGATGGTGAACCGACGACACCATCATCAACGGGCAAAAACCATCCCGGAGTATTATCGCGGGCTCCGGAAAGAACAGCACTCCTTGACGCCCGCTGGCAGATGACGAACTGGAGCTCTCAAGACTCATGGGCGTCGCTGGGCTCAACACGGGGATACCGGAAGTCGACATCGAGGGACTATGTCAAATCGCCGCCACTTATCAATCGAAACCAGCGTGGAAGCCTCGTCCGCGATTCTGGAGGAACGAGATGCGCTCCAGAGACCACCAATGGCAACATCGCGCACCACTGTGAATCAGCATGCGCCTACAGACGTAGCTGTACCATCTTCGGACCGTATTCGACTGCCCCAAGCTGCTCTTGCGAGCTCGGAGATTGGCAATCAAAAGCAAGCGGTGGAGACGAGCTTCAGCTCAGACTGCAATTCACACACGAAGCTCGCCATTGGTTAAACAAGTTGGAGGGCATCCACCGTATCATCCGAAGTCTATTACCCTACCACAGCGAGGACGAGGGAGCTATTGAGCTGGTTTGCACGAACTGCTACAACGCGATGGGTTCATCGCAACATGCGGCTTGAATCAGTTAAAGTTCACCGCTGCAAGGATCAGAGGATTCCATTGAAGTTCCTGTCCCATCTGTCTGCGACAGGTTTGGGTTCCCTTTTGGGGCTGGCAGTGGATTTGTTGGAGAACAGAAAGGGGCTACAACATGCATGTTGGAAACCATCGTCGGCCACACTAAGATGCATGCCATGTCAGACATCACAGCATTACAGAGCAGCAATCAAGTCACTGTTAATCAAATACAATCGGACATGACTCACATTTCTTGACATAAGCGAACCGCCCGGCTCCAAAAACCCGTGGATCAGCTTCTGCGACTGAAGGACGGTGATTGAGAGAGATCTACTGGTAGTGATTCACTGCGCAAGATTCGGATCCCATATTCATCGCACTCCTCACGTCGCCGAAACCATGTGCATCGGACTCCTCTGCTCCCTTCATCTCAACACCCGTCAACTGTCACGTTCATCAGACCTGAAGATGCACGCCTTCATGATTCACTGATTCGACTTCTGATACCCCTCTATAAATTAGCCCACAGTGACGACTTGTCTTCTCTCACAACCCACTTCTCAGCGTCAACTCACAACAGACCAACCTCACTGCACTCAGTAACAACAACCCCTTTCGTTCCCGAGGAGATCAAGCACCGTGGCTTCCCAACATCACTCCGCCGAAGAGGCTGAGACGGAGTATCTGCCCTACCCGGCGACCAAGCTGATTATCGGCCAATATTTCCACTGCTCTAGAGATCTTCCATTCAGATTCTGGGGGTGGCTCATCGTCGGCACGTTTTACGACCAACACAACAACCCCGTTTGGAGCACCGAGATCTTTGCTTTCCAGCCTGACACGAGTGGTGACCAGAGAAGATCATCAGTCGCCTCGTCTGACTCGGGTGAGTCACTGCCAATCACACTCGCCCATTCACTGCGATTCAGCAAACTCCATCTACATCATGGCGTATAAAAACATAGACCGCTGTCGCTAACATCAGCAGCTTCATCTCACGAACAGGAAAACTTGGCTTCGCGATTTTCAAGCTATCTCAACTTCAACGAAAGCAACAGCTTCTCAACACCAGCAAACCAACCTTCCAATCCAGCACGCTACAACCACCTCCGGGACCCGTCTCTCGCCGGCCCTGTCCCCGGCAACTGGGTCACAGCGTACGATCCGCGACTCGGTAACTGGGTGAATACCTGGCAGCCATACCGTCACCATCTCTGAGGCTATCCCGACGAGCCCGCAGCAATGTCCAACCCCATGAACGGTCCCGACGCGGATCCCCGTCGTCCACCCTGGGGCCCCAACACGGGCATGCAGCTTCCCCGCTACGGCGAGGCCTACATGCCGCATCCCGGCTGGGCCGGCCCCGGCGCCATGTATGGCGGATACGGTAACGTCGCGTACTACCCGTCGCAGTACTACTCATACCCATCTCCCGCAGCTCCCTACCCGGGCTCCACCGCCTACACCTGGCCGAACCCGAACGCGGTCCCCGGCGGCTACGCGACGTACCCGCTCCAGCCCGGCGGCCAGTCCCACCCGTACGCCCGCACGTCCCAGAACCTTCCGACGCTCGACCCGCGCAACCCGGCCGCGCAGCTCACCAACTCCACCGGCGGCACCGGCTGCGAGCCCGGATACAACTACTTCTTCCCCGCGGCGCACACCAAGATCCACGTCTTCCGCACCACCACGCCGCCCTGGCAGCTCCCCGCCAACGCGCGCATCCAGTTCTCCGCGTTCCACGTGCCCGTCGCCACCTCTCTGGCCGACGTCCTCAAGGGCTTCGGCGCCACGAACCCCACGCCCAAGAAGAACAAGTGCTTCGAGATCGTCCAGGCCGGCAACGGAAAGTGGTACAAGGGACTGTGCTTCTCCGGGGACGACAAGGACCTCATGAAGAAGACGCTCAAAGACGTCGGGTGGGATGCCACGAGGACGGGGCAGCCCGGGGGCAAGCCCGTTGTCTGTGTCTGGCTGGTCAAGGATTGAGTTGGCGCAGGAACGAGTATGACTGGTTTCCTTTTTTTTTTCCCCTTTCCTCTTCTCCATTGGTTTCCGCGTTTGCTTTTGGATCGCGCGTTTTGTTCATGTGTCGGTCAAACATTCATAGGGCAAGTCAAGATAGTCATTAATTCGAAGTCTCTACTCGATGTTGATTACATGCGATCATGACGAAAGTCTTTGTTTGTTTCCTCTCGAGTGAAGTTCCAACATTTACATGGGGCTTTTTTTTTAGTTATACGAAACAGGTCGAATTATTTTATTTCCAAACAAAGGCAGAGGCTCCTGGACAGCAGAAGACAAGGGAGGGAAAACCTACGGCCGGCGCGGGAGGTTGGTGGCGAAGCTGCTAAGGGAGCCTTTGTCTCCATGTCCGGCTGGCTCTGCATGCCTTACAAGCAATGAGAAAACCACTCATTCTGCTCTGTGCAGGCTGGGCCGGACGCGCATGCGGTGGGCCCAGCGTACCTATCTCCCGGGTCCTCTCCGCCGCACTAGGTCCACTTGACCGCGACGGCGCCGTCGGTGGACGGGGCGGAGGCCGAGGCAGACGCAGCAGAAGTGGTCCACTTGCGATCCTTTGGCGAGCTCGTACCACCAGTTGCGGTACATCCAGCCATCACGGCTTCGGTCGAGTCCCAGCGGACGCACATATTGAGGGAGCTAGTTGAAAATTTGGGATATTAGTCTTCAAGTCTGGTCTTCGGGGGTTTCCCCGGACCGATCGGAGCGTTCTCGGGCAATCTTTGCCCACGTCGGTGGCTGATGAGAACTCACCCGTTGTTGGCCATGACCTGGTCCCAGCCCTAGGTCTTGTAGTTGTAGACGCTGCCGCCATATCGTCTCCTCTACGTGCGTCCCAGACCTCCTGAAGCGGGGCGAGCAGGTCGGAGGGATGGTTCCGGCCGGACTGGCGCTTGGCGGGGTGGTTGCGCTGCTGAGGACCGAGTCACCGACTTGGCAAGCGCTGCTGTGGAAGCGAAGGAGTGCATGTCGTGTTTGAAACGAATGTGGTGGTTGGAACGAATGACAAGGGAGACGAGATTCTCGAAGCGCGCTTTGCTGTTTCATAAGAGGAAAAGATGCAAAGAGGACTTGAGAGAGCCGAGACGGAGAGACGTTCATCTGGCGGTTAACCAAAGGTAATATGCGCCTGGGCGGATCGGGATGGACTTGGCGGGTGACGCAGCCGCCAAGTCCATCAACTGGCAATTCCAGCAATTTCTGAGCGGCGCCTGCATGCTGTAAAATTGACGTCGGTCATTCCAACATGGCGAGAAAGGCGTCTCATCCATGGCCGCCGAATTGAGGAATCGGGACCGGGGGGGCGGGGGCCGGAGCTGGCCGCAGCGGTGATTGGTCGGGGTGGTGTTGTCGGTGGCAGCTAATTGTGAACGGGCGGACCCACTCCTCCGGCAACAACCTAAGACTGAGACCGGTGCGCTGATTCGCGCCAAGCCACTACGGCGGGTTGCCTCTGTCCCAGACTTGCGGTACGGGTGTTGGGAAGGAAAGCTTCGCCTTGTGGGTTGGTCCCGAATTCGCTTTCACGTCCCGCGTTTTCGTATTCGAGAGAATTCACTGATTGTCGAACCAAAGTGCATGGGATCCGCGTCTGAGCAGACTCCTTTTCGTCCTGTCAGTCTGGTCGCTGAAGAGGACGGTTGTCAGACACTCTGCCAAGTAGACCTGAAAGAATGAAAATGATGCTAATCGGGTCTATCTAGTTGTAGAGATTCCGAGCGTGGTTCTCTTCCAGTTCCAGATTAACACAATGTGGGTTGCTTACTCGGGTACTATTAGCCAGTTCCCACCTAGTGACATTAATTAGTAACTAGCTGCACTTTGGGCGATTTATTGAAATCCATTGGCAACGGATGTTCGTAATAATCAGTTGCGTTTCGTCAGAAATGGGAATGTCCACCGCCTTGGATGTCTTTTGAGCCCATTGCGAAGGTGCATGTGTTTAATTCAGGATATTCGGTACCAAATGTTACGACACTGGGACTTTGTGAAGAAATGATCCTCGAGCCACATATGCGTACTCTCTCTCTGAGCGGCGTCGCTGGTGGATCGCCCGGGGTTGTCCCTCCCCCACGTGGCAGCCATGCGGATATTGCGATTCCCCTGTCTGCATACCCTTGCTGCCTGTCATAGAGATGCCAGGTGACTTGGTTGACCAAGATCACTGCCGCGGAGACCGCTTATTTATATATTCTGTTATAGGCTGCCCTTTTCTTGCCCCGCTTGTTCCAATCCAGAATATGGTACAGATAGGGGCTCAATAAGGGTGTAACAAGAGACAGATGGTGTCCAAGAGTACCATGAGCATGAGTTCTTGGAGCTCAGCCTTCAGCGGTAAGTCCATTTGACCAGTGTAGCTCAGACCTCGGGTTCCTAGCTGACTGGTACTAGTTTGACGTTTCCTAAACAATCAAGAAAGACGGAAGGTCATGGGAGTCATTGAAAGGGGAGCGAAAAGGGCTCACTGTGAACAACTACGGGTCCATGCTCGGTCCTCAAAAGCCGATCTCCAATTTTGAAGTCAAATTTGAAGACCCATCTATCAATTACTACCTACCAAAATGGTGGCTCCAATTACAATGGTTCTCCTTCAATTCAAACCGCGGCTGAAAAGTTGACATAGCTGCCCATGTATCACACGGTAGTGCAAGTACTTTTTTTCTCCTTTTTTTCTTTTTAAGCGATAAGTAATTATTTGCCGGAATTCGGCCACGGAGATCTCGCAAATACCATCCTAGACTGACTTTACACGGGACTTGCCATCATGAACGACAACCGCATTTCTCCTCTGCATTTCAACAGGACGCCGAAATGTGGTGGAACAAAAGAAGCAAATGTTGGAGGGGAACAAGACCTACACCCCGCGGTGATTGGAGGCTGCCTTGGCAGCACGAGCGGAAAGGTTGGGAGACATTCATACCCCTTTCGTGTGTCGGAACCAGGTGCCTCTGGGAAAGTTGGTTACTAAACGCGAGCTCGGTGAATTGGTGACTGAGACTTTCGGAATGTTCCTTCGAGACGCAGAAGTAGACGAGGGTGATCCCGCAGGCGTCGGTAAATTGGTGATGGGATCATGAGAGTGGTTATTTAGTTGAGTTTTCTGCCGCAGAACCAAGTTGAAAGGCTGGTCAGAACCTCTTTCAGTAAGACCTCCAGGGCCGAGTGCTTTTTATCCTTGAATTTCCGAATAGGATGAAGTAACCTGCTTCGCATTTGGAAGGCTCAAAAATTGCAGCCCAGGACAGGCAGCAAACCCAGTCAACCCAGATTACTGATATCTTCAACTCCAGTCATCGTAGCTCCTTTTTGAACAAGGAAACGTCAGCACGGGTGGTATTCAGCCCTCATTGGCGATGACTTCAGATTAAGAGCGCCTTAATGTCTATGAGATTGTCTTGTATTGTATAACCATGCCCAGGCCTAGATGGGAAAAAAAAATATCGTTCGGTGTATTACATGTTTCGCGAGCCCCAGAACGCCTCGTTAATGCCTTGCTTACGCCAAGGTAGCTACGTAACCCAATACAATGCCAGTTGTGCTTATTTCCGACTTCCACTCATTCCACGTCACGCTGTTTGTGGTCTGTCTAGAGGTATTCCCTCTTACACAAATCTATGGCCACAGACCATAAACAAAGGGCTCGACTTCGGGGTAGTCCTTCTGCATTCCCATGATGATACTATACTCATCCCTCAAAATGTCCGATCCTTCGTTGCCATATGTCGTGTATTTACTCATCTCGTGCCTCCGCAAAGCCACGGTCCAAGGGAAACTCGAGTGTGCGACACCCATAAACGCGCTTGCCTTGAACAGCATCAGGAAGTCAATCAGGGCGTGTTGGTCAAAAGTCAGGTCGTCTAACAGCTTTCGGTCGGGGCCTTGAAGCAGGTCGCGTTTCGTGACGACGGAGACGTCCTCGACGCCCGCTTTGGGATTCGCCGCCAGACGTTTCTTCAGCGCCCGGTCGAACAAGTCAACCACGGTCTGGTTTCCCGAGGCTACGTAGACCACGTTGAGACCCATGCGCTCGATGTATTGGAACTGCTCTTCGAACTGGTCCTTCATGCGCGAGAAGCGCCACTCGTCCGGCGGCCACGCGTCGATGGCGTCCTTTTCGAGCCTCAGGTGGGCGCCGAAGTAGGCGCCCGGGTTGGTCGCTCTCGTCGGCTCGATGCGTAGTCGGAACCTCGTCTTGAGCTTGTACAGAACCTTCGCGGCCAGTTCGCGCGTGTCGTTTCGGAAGGAGAGGATCTTGCCGTACTCGTGCACGAAAGCCGGACCGTCGTCGCGGACGGGGTACTCGAGGAAGGCCTGTCCGATCTTGACGTGGACCGGGGCGTCTCCTCGGACCTGGACGGACTGCTCGTCCAGCCATTCGTCGAAGGACCGCCGCCATTCGCGGGGGTGTTCCAGTCCCTGGCGGGGATGGTCAGGCTCGAACTGGTCTCCCACCAGCTCGAGGGGCTCCCCGGTCCGCTGGTCGTAGCGGGGGAAGTCCTCGGCCCGTTCGTAGACGCGCATCCCCGGGCATCCCTCGGTCAGACGAGTGACGAAGGTCCGGCGGTCGAGGAGGTAGTCGAGGGGCACCGACTTCTCCGTCTCGATATCGGAGATGTCTTTCGCGTTCCGCAGTTGCATCGAGGGGACCACGATCGCGGCGCCGCCGTGGATCGCGTACCGCACGCACTTGAGGATCTGGTCGCGTACCATGCCGATGCCGCCGTGTTGGCCTTCGCAACTGAAGACGAGGCCCGGCCGGAACTGCGTGGCCGCGCAGACGGATTGTATCGGCCTGTAGTCGATCGGCTCGGGGAACTCGACGTCCATGGCCTGTCGGACGAACGCGTCTTCCGCCGGCTGCACGTTCGACTCGTCGAAATGGTCAAGCAACGTCGAGATTCCATCGTGTAGGAAGAAGAGGCGGATGCTCCAGACGACGATGAGGGCCGCAGCCAAGGAGATCACCACATGAGGTTGGCCTTGGCAGAGCATGGCCTTCGATCAACCAAATCAACAAACAGCACCAAAAAGGAATCAGACATGAGACAAGTTACCCTTTTTTTTAATTTTGGCTTTCTCGTGGCTTTTTGAGAGGTGCCAAGTACACAAGGTTTGCTGATAGCCAAGGCGGGAAGGACCCCGGCGCCTTTGGTAACGTGGCAAGGTGGGGGGACAGTTTGGCGATGGCTGCCGTAATGGCCCTGGGTTTCAGCTCTGTTTCATTGCCCATCTTCGTTTGGCGCGCCGACCAACACCAACAGAGGTACTAATACACACACCCCCTTTCCCCTCTCCCACTGCGGTTCGTCGATAAAGACAGGCTTTTCAGGCTGATTTCAGCGTCTCGTCTCGGTCCGAACCCGTTCCGGTCGTTAAGTAGCAGTCTGAAATGCTGACAGGGGGTGGATTTGCAGCTGCAATGATGCTCATCTGGGACATTGCCATGTTCGTTGTTTTCGGAGGGGCCACCGACGGTGCCGATTGATGCGGAATGCTCGCGCGGGTTGGCAGGCAAACTAAAGCGTTGCAAGACCCGGCACCTACGGGTATATTCAACACACGCTTATGGTCGGAGAGTTTAATTGTCTTCCGTATAGTAGACGCCCACTCAATCTCCATAATCCCATATAAACCTGTCTTATTATGTTCTCCTCGAGACGTTTGACCTAAGCACCTGCGAGCCACTTCAAACTCTAATCCAGGCAAGCAATGTGTCAATGTTCCCGTAGAAGCCGGGATCTCCCATCAGGACCCGTGAGACTGTCTTCTAAAGATGTTTGACTCAAGTTCATGAGCTGAAGCGTTGTCTTCATGAAGTTCGTTCGGATTATTCATAACTCGGCTCAGTGGCCTAACGTCACTCGACTTAGGACTAGAAGTCCACCGGTACTTCTCATGTCAATAATTCCTCACACTGACAAATTCCATTACAAGCCTACCTCAGGCCACAATCGTTGATCTAGGACGCATCAAATTCTAACTCTTTCCCTTCTGCCACTGAGGATTCTGGCTCATCCACTCCTCTACCATACCACGGTAATCCACAGGCGTGTAAGACTCCCAAAACTCTGCCCATTTGCTAGGTTTCCTCTGCGTCTGCACGCCGACCTCGCCCAGAAGCATGTCCCAGTAAGGCAGTTGATCAAAAACTATGTCCGTGTAGTGTCTTCCGTGTCCGTAGGGTGCGCGATGCTGAGCCCACCTCTGAAGCAGCGCCGTCTCCTCGTACACCCTTCCGGCACGAATGTCCCTGTCGAGCGTGGGGATCCTGCCCTCCAAGTACGCCAAAGCCCACAGACACTGGACTTCCAGTCTCGTGATGTTGGCCAGGTTGCTGAAGATGCCGAGGAAGATGAGCGACCGGTCGTCTCTGGCGGCGAGGCCGGGTGGTGCGATGCCTCGATAAAGACGCCAGGGGGTGTACGGCACCTCGACCGATGCGCCGGGATTGAAGGGCTTGGGCTTCGACGACGTAGGGCTCAGGAAGGGCCCGTCCAAGAGACGGGGGAACCGGGCCCCGATGGCCTCGTCGGCTTTGGCGCTCTGCTCGTTCCAGAAAGCGGCTTGGTCAGGACTCATCTCCGTGGTCGGGACGCCGAGCTCGGAATGCAGAGACGCGGGCTCGAAATTCATGGTGGGCTTGGCAGAGAAACCGGTAGACGCAATCAGAAGGTCAACAGGGAACGAGGTGCCGTCGGAGAGGTGGACCCGGTGGTCGGAAAGGCGATCGATGTCTTCGCGATAGACCTCGACCTGGCCGTTGCGTACATACTCGAAAAAGTCGTCGTCGAAGCTGAGAATGCCGGAAGCAGTGCCGTACCTGGAAAAGCCGTCATGAGACAGTATTCTCACCACCGCGGTCGCGCGTCGAGTAACTTACCAGAACTGGTTCTGCTCGGGCTGCAGGACCTTGGTCTTCTCGTGCGTCTGATACCCGCAGTCGTTGATCGTGTCGTACCGGATCAGCTTCCAAAACGCCTTCGAAACGACCCTGCCCAGCGCGCTCTCGTGCAGGAAACGACGGATCCACGCGAGGCCTGACATGTCGGGGAAGATGCACGGCGACATGAAGGCGACGACGCGCCTGGTCACGAGCCGCTCCCTCCAGACCCTGAAGGGGCCGAGCTGCGTGAACGCCGTGAAGACCCACGCCGGCCCCCGCCCCGAGCGGCGGATCACCCAGCGGACCTTGTGCCCCGTGGACGCCGCCAGGTGCACCGCGTCGTAGGCCGACTTGCTGCCGCCGAGGACCGCGACCGTGTCGACGTCGGGCGAGGAGAAGAGGTGTCTCCGCGGCCCGAGGTCGGACGAGTGCACGATCGGCCCGCCGAAGTCCGCGGAGCCCACCATGTCGGGCATGTGCGGGACGGCGAGCACGCCGGTCGCGACCACCAGACGGTTGCAGGATATCGTCGCGGCCTCGCCGCCGCCGCCGCCGCGGCGCTCCACGTCCGCGTGCCACTCCCTGCCGTCGGGTCGGGTGATGCGGGTGACCGTGGTGTTGAGCCGCACCTTGTCGTGGACGCCGAAATGCTTGGCGTACGAGACGAGGTACTCGTGCATCACCGACCCGGGCACGTGCTGCTTCTCCTCGAGGCCGAAGCGCGCGAGGTCCATGGGGAAGTCGGAGAAGTCGATCGACGTGGTGAAGTTGTTGGTCTTCAGGTTCGGGTAGATTTGCTCCTTGGACCAGACCCCGCCGATGCTGGCACGCCCGTCGACGAGCAAGATGTCAGCCGACGGATCTCGCTGCAGGAAGGTCTTGGCAGCACAGAGACCGCTCGGCCCGGCGCCGATGATGAGAATGTCGACGGTAGGCGCCATGTTTCTCTCCGGTTCCCAACCAGATGAAATCAGTGCTTGGGGGCGGGGATTTGCGAGGGATGGCAGCGACTAAAGCGTCGAGAGCAGCGACTTGTTCGGGGGACATTGCGACCTATTTGAATCGAACTCGGTAACGGCGGAACGCTTCACAACGCCCTGCGATATAGCCTGCAGAGCTCGCTGCCATGGGCATGGGACGCCACCTCGGCGGCGGCGAGAGAGTTTCGACATGGCAAACTCTGCCGAACTGCAGTCGGGATACGGGACGGGTCTGGACCTCCAAATGGGGGGTAACTAGCACCACAAAGGCCAGCCAACTCACACTTTGGAGGCGTCGACTGGCGGCGCGACGAGCTGAGATGACTTTCGTGTCAGGAGCAGAAGCTAACGACTACATCGGCAGAAAACATGGCACTTCATTATCCGTATGCTGACCAGAGATGGAAGACGGGGGTGTCCGGCAGGACGGTATCCAATCACCAAACGCTCCCTCCAGCCCTAGGGGCGGCGCCACGAAGGATCATGGAGTTAGTTCCACGCTACCGAATCATTGGAGAACCCCTTGTCTTAAACGTGGTCTCTGGGGCCCTCCGAGGAAGCGGTGCTCTATCGGTGCAGCGACGGCAGCGCTGTCGACGCAGAGGGTGTCAGCTTGTTGGAAGAGTAATTACTATTGCGGCTGAGGATAGAACGGCCTTCACGGACTAAGACATTTTCGACAAGCTTTTCTTCACTGGCCTAGCGCGTTGGAATGGCTGGGGGGAGGTACCGTAGTCAAAGCGAAGGAACATGTGGCTGCAAGCTCGTTTTTGGGCGCGTGGAACTTTGCACGTCCCCCCCCTCTTGTCGTCTGGTTCATCAGACCGAAAGATGAGAAGAAGTAAGCGCCGGTTTGAACTCTGCTCTTGTCATTGGTGGCTGAGACGTTAGAACTTGCAGCAGCTTCTGAACTTCACTCGACTTCACACGTGGTTGGCCCAGTCCTTCGTAGCGTGTTGTTGCCTCTGTGGTCTGGACACGAAGAAAGAGCTCCTGGAGGATCAGGATTGATTGAAGCTGAAGGTCCGGCCCGCGTGTGCTGTCATTCCTCAGATTGAGATACTGATCTAAACTGCGCGTTTGAATCACCAGGCTAGTTGAGCATGCGTGGCGTCTTGAGCTTGCGCCTCCGTCGCCAGGATGCTTGATCCTTCGACCAAACCAACATGCGTATCGGCAGCCATATAACATGCCACGGGATGCCCTTTTAGCGCTGACGCGGAGTTACCACAAGACAGAACGATTCGCAACAAGATGGCGAGGGCCACAAAGCAACGAAGCAGCTCTGAAAGACATGGGCCCATATCATATGCGGATCTCGAATAGCGATTACTAAAAGAACTCTCGAACCCTGTCGACATGGGGTCCAGGGCTGTCGAGCGGAGTAAAACTAGGATGTACGAGTACAATGGGATGGTCATATTGAGTGGTTCTTGGTTTTCCACTCTCCTTTCGAAGGAATCGCAAACACTTCACTTGCCTGATCAAGGCCTATTTGATGTTTCCTTGCTTCCGTTCGTGGTCACGTATAGTTCTGTCAGAGAATTCATCATCGTACAAGCCTGAACCCTCAAACGTGAACATCTACAACATCGCCAGGTTTCAACCATTAACAACATAAAAAATAGCATTGGCTAGTGCCGAAAGATTACCGCATGTCATCGGAATCTAGTCCATCTTCAACTGCATGGGCATGGGTCAGTGTCTGAGATCAAAAGTATACTAATAAATATGGGGTATTTTTAGCTTGTCCCACTCCCTTAATTAAATATTCCTTCTAGTATTCTCTGCGGCGGGTAAAAAAGTACTCAAGTCTCTTATTAATTATAAAAGTATAAACTTAATAAAGATAAAAGTTAAAGACTCTTAAAGATAGATTAGGCTACAGCATCAAAAGAATGGACGAACAGGGAATCGGACCCTGGACCACTCACATGCTAAGCGAGTATTATACCACTATACCATTCGCCCAACTGCTGATTTCGCCCGGACTTGAACCGGAGACCTTCAGTGTGTTAGACTGACGTGATAACCAACTACACCACGAAACCATTGCTCGATGCCAAGAAAGGACAAAGGTGAGCCCGTATTCCTCGCGGGCGGGAGGTCTGCGGAAAAGTGTGGTGGAGCGAGGGTTCAGGCGGCGAAGCGGATCCCGATGCGGTCGATGTGGGTGGATAGTGCGGGCCGATGCAGAGTGTTAATCCAATGGTGGATCGCATTGGCGTCGACCGGGGTGTGCGTCTCGACTCTCGAGGGAGGAATCAAGAAAACAACCACCGCGTCTGTTACGAGGATATGCCGTTCCCTTTGGTAAGAACTGGCGCGTGTTTGGATGTTTGCGTGCCTCGATGGTGGACGATACACGAGACTTCAGTTTCTCGTGTTCGTCACGACATGGCCCAAAACGGGACTCGCGAGCCCAGCGTCGCCGTGAGGACGTACTGGCTCCTGATCCATGGCCTTGGGTCGACAAATATAGTCGCGTCACGAAGCCTCGACGCGATTCTCGAGATCACGAATGCTTCAGACGTGTCGAGCGCGTTTCGAACATGAACCAAGTCGCGATTCGAACGACCGCATTGTTCGACGGGAGAGCTGTTTGGCTGAGCGCGGCGAATTCGAAGACGATTGGCTGCCGCGACCGGGGACTGCGGAGTAGGCGGGGCCGGACTGCGATCGGGCGGGCCCGCTAAGCCGCGATAGGAAATGTGTAAACAAATGACAGCGATAACAACTTTTGGGGGTGGTGCTGTGCGCTTGATCAACATTGCCGACAAGGGAGACGGCGGCCTGTTTAAAGGTTGCGAAACTCGTCCGACCACGACCTTCGCCTGCCTCGTCCTTGCACTGCCAGTCCTGCCATTCCAATCTTTGAACTGTTCATTTCATTCCGTCAACGAACCCCGAGGCTGCTGTCGACATGTCTGACGAAGACCTCCCACTTGCGCTCCGGCGCTCGCGTCGAAGCTCGGGAGCGCCGGCGGATGGCCCTGTCGCATCGCCGGTGTCAACACCCCACAGAGCATCCAAGAGGAAGGTCCGCTTCTCGGACCCAGGCCCGGTCTCGACGCCCCGGACGTCCTCCCGCGCGCGGTCATCCACCACCGGCCTGACTCCGATGATCCGTCGCACCCTGCTCGGCGAGGGGACCCCGAGCAGCGGCGGCGCCCGTCGTCGGTCCGCCCCCGCGTCCGCCGCCTCGTCCGGCAGCGGTGCGAGCGCGGCGTCGGGCCTCCCGTCCAGCGGTGAGGTTCACTTTCTCCCGCTGCGCCAGGTCCTCGACGGCCGCGTCCAGCGCCGCATCCGTCGCAACGGCCTCAGCGAAGAGATGAATTCCATCGCCGCCGACAAACGCCGGCGCGCGCAGGAGACCGGGGCGGAGATCGAGCGACTCAGGGCGCAGCTCAGGGAAAAAGACGCGGAGATTTACGAACTGCAGAACGCCACCATCGTGCTCGACACGGATCGGATTTGGGGGCTCGAGCGAGAAGTTCAGGTCCTGAAAGAGGAGCTGTCGAATCGGTCCGGTGTGCGGGAAAGGTCCTGCCACGACTGGACCCTCGCTGCCAGAGGCCCCTATGGGGACGATTACATGGAAACAGACACCATCGAAGCGGACTCGGATGCCGGAGAGAGGGTGCTGGCTGATGACACGGCCTTCGGAGACGCGACGATGGCGGAGTTCGTGTGCGGCACTCCTTCGAGAGTGAGGTCTTCTTTCCTTACGCCGCCGCCCACGAGCCCCGTGATGCAAGGTTCGATGACGCCGTGCTCTGGTCGGGGCTTTAGCCAGCCACCGACTCTTCATGCCGCCGTCCAAGCTTGCTTCCCGGATCCCGAGAAGGAAGCACTACAAGAGGAGCTGTCGTCGCTTCGCCTGGAGATGTCAAAACTCACCAGCACGCTTGAATCCTACACATCGCTCACGACACGCCTGTCGGACCGGCTGTCGGGCTTCAGGCCCCCCAACTCCGCCAGCGTTGCCCCTGTGCCCCTTCAGTCGGTCGAGGATCAGGTCAAGGCCCTCCTGCGAACCATCTCAGACCGCACCGCGGCTCTCCTGGACCTCAACAACGCCATCAGCAACCTGGGCTTTCCGGGATCCGACGCAAGCGAGATGGTGGCCTCCCTCGCCTCCTCCCTCCGCACAGCACGTCTGGAGCTTGAGTACCTGACGCCGGGGGAGGTAACGCTCCCCCTCTCGTCTCACGGCGCGGAGGTCCTCGACCTCCTGCTCGCCCGTCTCAGGGACCTCGGCAAGCGGGCCAAGGAGGACGAGGCCGCGGTCGACGAGTACCACCAGCTGGAGCTCTCCCTCCGTCAGCAGCTCGGCGCGCGGGTGTCCGCCATGGACGAGCTCGACGGCGAGCTCTCCCGGGCCAGGACGCAGCTCGCGCGGAAAGAGACGGACGCGAAGGAGCTGGAGGTCAGCGTCGACAGGCTGAGGGGCGCCGTGGACGGGTACATCCGCGACGTGACGGAGCTCGAGTCCGTCGTCGGCAGGATGGAGGGCGAGAACCGCGACGCGGTGGCCGCCAAGGACGCCCAGATCGAGGTCGGACGCCGCCTGCTGAGGAGCAAGGAAGACGCGATCGCGCGGCTCGAGGGCAAGCTCGCGGACGCCGTCGCCCAGACCAGGTCTCTCCGGAAGCGGCTCGAGGACGGCGAGGAGAGCAGGGCGGAGGAGGTCGCATCGCTGAACCGGCGCAGCGGCCAGGCTCTCGCGCTGCGCGACGCGCGGGTGATGGAGATGAGGGACGAGGTCGAGCGGGTGAACGAGAACTTGAGGGCGGCATTCGAGGGAATCAAAGACCTGAGGGTGGAGAAGAGGGGTTTGCAAGGAAAGCTGGCGGAAGAGAGGATCGGAGCGAAGAAGGTGATCGACCAGATGAAAGAAGAGCTGGAGAGAGTTGTCAGCATGAGCAGAGAGTTCCTGTCGAAGCCAGAAGACGGTTCTACCACCCCGATCGGGACGCCCCCGGGAGCCGAGGCAGGTTCGCCGGAGAAGGGCGACGACGCCGCGGAAAATGGCCCGGTCGGTGTGCCGAAAGTGCCGATTGTGCAGGGATCTGCGGCGGAGAAGGGCATGTTTTCTGGAGATCTTGCGAGGAGGGTATCGGGGAGGAAGAGAAGAAGATATGACAGCGGTCTGGGGCTTTTAGACGAGTATGAGGTTGATGCCTGACGGACGCCGAGGCCCCTGAAGCATTTTGTCTGTATACACATTGGAGGGTGGCGTTGAGGCGGAGAGGTTCATTCGCTTGCCGTTTTTATTCTCCCACGGCTGAATTTCTTTTGTTAGAACACATGCCATCAAAATATCTCAAACATCTTCACCAGAATAAGCCCGCTGCCGGTGCGGCATCCCGAGCGGGACCCGCCGACCGCTATTCGCGGCCCCACTTCTCCGAGTGTTCAGCCGGTCGAGACTGTGCCGTGGTTTAAATGAGTCTCGCCAACCGCACGAGATCTAGCCTTCTAAGCGGAGGAAAATAAGTTTCACGATGTTCCCACGATGTTCCCAAGATGTTCCTGCCCACCAAAAGGTCATTCCCCAGAATCGATGCCAACGTTCCCAGCCGTCGTGGTACTACTGTTTTCGTCCCATCACCAGAGCATCCACATTTCAAAACACTGCAGCAACCCGAATCCGTCCTACACCAGCCGCAAACCTCCATGACCGAGTCATATTCGACAACCAACCACCCCGGCCTCGAAGCCCTCGCATTTAATCGCATGTGTCAGCACCTGCTGCGCCCAATTCCCCTAGATTCCCATCCTCCGTAATCACATCCAGAGTTCCAAGCCATTCCCCATCAATATTCTACCTCGAGGAGCACCATGATCCCACCGAAAATCAAGTTCGTCCAGGAAGTCGAGCGGGACAGGACAACCACTATGAGATCCTCCACGCCGAACATCATGAAACCTCACACCTTCGCTACCCCTTCGCCGCCTCAAACGACGTACTTTGCCAGCATACTCAAACGAGAACGGGAAGCCGGCTTGCCAATCTACGAGTTCGAGAAGCCGCGCCCGATTCCGACGGGCAGCCGGAAGAGCTTCGACGTGGGAAGCTACAGAGAGGACCTGGCGGCGATGGCTAGACGACGCCGGAGGAGATTCGACTGTATCGCTGCGCTTGTTGTCGCGTTTGTTCTGTTCGCATGTGCGGGCACGTTGTCTGCCGTCTTGATTTCTATGCGGCGGCGAGAGTGATTGGAAAGCGGGCGGAGGGTTTCACAACTCATTCTTTTCGGAATCGCTTGAGAATGCAACGAATATGCAGCGCGGATCATGGTGGATATGATTGTTCGTTACATACTAGCTAGATCAAAAGCGCCATTCTCTTGACACAACTCTCCTCCCAGACCCCCGTTCCAGACAGCTTACAGCACATACTTGAACAGCGGAGACCTGTCTCCCATGTTGAAGAGCTCCTCCTCGGTGTACTTCGCCTTTGCCTCGTCGGCCATCTTCGCCTTCCTCGCATTCGCCGCCTTGTAGCTCCACTCGAGCAGGACAGCCACGACGAGGCCGCTGCCGCCGAACGCCAGGCTCAGGCCGAAGCCGGTGTGGTACTTTGGCTTCTCCCTCTCGAGGTACATGAAGCTGCCGACGACGCCGCCGACGTTGCCGACGCAGTTCATCAGGGCGATGCCGATGGCCCTCCGGGAGGCGGGGGCGATGTTGTTCGCGTTCCACGAGGCGGCGGCCGCCTGGATCGGGTAGATGCCGACGACGGCGAGGACGACGGCGAAGTAGGCGACCCCCCTCTTCTCGGCCAGGGCGCCGTCCAGGGAGAGGATGACGGAGTAGGCGACGGCGACGATGGCGAGGGGGAGGGCCAGGAAGGGCATGCGCCAGAAGAACCGGTCGGACGCCTTGGCGAAGCCGACGGCGGAGGCGGCGGCGGCGACGTAGGGGGGCGCGGAGAGCAGCTGCGCGTGCGTGTTGGCGAAGCCCATGGCCTTGGTGATGGTCGGCAGCGTGAACTTGATGCCGTACGACAGCGCCGACTGGCACAGCAGGAAGTAGGCCTGCACGTAGATGCGCCAGTTGGTGAGGTTCATCCGGAGGTCCCGCCAGTTGACCTCGCGGTCGCCGTCCTCCCCGCGGGACCCGCCGCCCTGCTTGACGAAGATGGAGAGCTCGAGGTACCTGATCTCCTCCGGGCCGAGCCAGCGCGCGGACAGGGAGGGGGTGTCGACGAGCAGGAAGAAGCAGGCGACGCCGAGGCAGACGGTGGCGAGGCCCTCGAGGACGAAGATCCAGCGCCAGCCCTCCAGGCCGGCGACGCCGTCCATCTCGGCGATGCCCGCGGCGAGCAGACCGGAGAAGGCCCCGGACAGGGCACTCGCGCAGTAAAAGTAGGAAATCCTCACGGAGAGGTCGCCGGGCATGTACCAGTAGCTGCAGAGGTAAATGGCGCCGGGGAAGAAGCCGGCCCTGTCGGTCAACGACGTTAGCGTGCGAGGGATTGATGCGGTCCGCGTCGAGAACCCACTCGAAGACGCCGAGAAGGATGCGGGTCACCATGAGGCCGGCGAAGTTCTGGACCAGACCGGTGCAGGTCATGACGATGCCCCAGGCGAGCGTGAGGCTGCCCAGGTACGCGGAGGGGCGCTTGACCTTTTTGAGAATGATGTTGCTCGGGACCTCGAACAGGACGTAGGGGATGAAGACTGAGCGACCGCACGTCAGTGTCCGGAGAGCCACAGTTCAAGGGTGTGTGTGTGTGTCCCATATGACCCACAGATCGACAAGACGGTGTTATACTGCACACCGCTCATCCCCAAGTCCTCCACCATGCCCTCGATCTTGGCGTTTCCAATGTTGGCGCGGTCGATGTGGCAGATCAAGTACAGGAGAGCGAGCATCGGGATGAGCCGTTTGTCGACCTGTCTCGGGGGGTTCAGCGATCCCATCCGCACATCTCGGGTCCGTCGCCCCTCACCTTGTGAAACGTCTTCTTGCGTTTCTCTTCGGGATAGTTGTTGTAAAAGTCCGCGTCCTCGGGACTCAAGCCGTAAACGCGGTAGGGGCCGACGTCGATGGCCTCGGGCACCTTCTCGAGGTGGACTTCCCCAGACGACCTGTGGATAGCCTCAACCTCGCCCTTGTCGAGGGAGTTCCTCAGAGCAGCCAACGCCATGGCTCCTGCGGGGGGGTTTGCTGGTGCGCTGAAGAAGAGAGGACGAGAGGATAAATGTCAAGGTCGGCGCGAAGAGAACAGACGCGGACAGCTTTCCTGAGTCAACCCAGCGCGGTCCTTGCCCTCACGACACGAAGTCAGAGAGCTCTCGTCTGTCCGGCTTATATCTGGCCGGGAGCACCTCATAACACGGAACAGCCCACTGCGGAGAAAGGGGTCCACCGCGGAGAAGGATAGCATTAGTGCAGTGGGTCTTTCGGAGCTCTCCCGCGCTCCCGCACCGCTAATTCCCCAGAGATACATGCCGAACCCCCCCAGACTTGGCAGTTTGCGGGGGCGCGGGGAAATGTTTGGGTGTGGCGGAAAAGCCACTCGCCAAGGTTATCCGTGGTTTTATCCGCCATGTCCGTCGCGTTCGGCGTCACACTGCAGCCCACGCGTCGAACCATTGGACATTGGCAAAGGGAGGTTGTGGTAAGACATGGCAAGAGATGGCCCGCGTAGAGATGTGGGACTCGATGCGGTCCGGTCTGACCAGCTCGTGAAGTACGGCCGTTCACAGGAGTACGCGATGGTCGAACACACAGGGAGGCTGCAAAGACGAGTTTGGCTCACTCCCGACTTGCTTCCAGCTCCTCCACCTAGGTTGTTTTGCAGCTCCCTCGCACATGGATCAGAAACGAGTCGCAGATTCAACGCCTTCGCCGTAGTCTCTCAGCACGAGTCCTGGATACGTTTCACCCCTGGATCCCCAGTCGTTGGGATAAGCTTCGGCACTCGGCAGAAGATCCAGCGGCTTGATCGGAGCCTGGTGGTGCCCAGCGGCGTTTCGCGGGAACTCTTGAGCATGACTCTGGACCCTGGTCGAACACGAACGCGTCTTGGCATCTGCATCCTGCATGCGCCGGCGATGGGCGGATAAACCGGACGACGAGGTGGGTTTTCCCGCCTCCCTGATCACCCCGCAGGCGCGTCGTGAACTTGGCAAAGTCGGTACGTGGTCGGTGATTTCCCTGCCAAGCACACCATCTCAGGGGTCTCTGTGGCCGCGGCCGGGACGCCTGCGATCCCGACGTGGTGCGATATGCATTTGAGTGGGGGGGGCTCAAGGTGAGTTGGGCGTCCATTATCCAGTTCGAGAGCTGGCTTTTCCGTCCAGTGGCCGATGCGCTGGACGCGGAGGAGGTGCTGTGCATGGTATTCGCGGCGAAGGTGCTCGAGTCCAAATGACAGAAGAAGCAGATACTTCCAATCCGACGCGTGTTCAACAGGCGTGGCCGTCCACACATGACGAAATTACAATCTTGGTTCATTTGGTTGTTCCAGTCCTAGCTTTGAATGCGGTTGACTCTGTTCATTATAGCCTTCAAGCATTGAGTTGAAAAATCCTACTTTGAGCCGCGTTGGACTTGAGGGTTGACCCTACCTTTTCCCAACCATCAGTGAGTAACTCGTCAAAGTTTTCAGAATTTAGTATCATTGGAATTTGGTGCACAAAAGCCAGCTTTAAATTGTACTATGTTCACCTTGCGGGTAGCTGCCTCTGCTATCTCTAATATAACCACGAAAACCCACTCGACTCACGTGTAAGCATCACAACGTACCCTGCTAATTAGGGTGATGAAATGGGTTTCTTCATCATGGTCTGCTTGAAAGCGACCAATGCCACCTCTGGTTGGTAGGACATCAGCCCGTGACCAGCTTCAAACACCCTCATCCAGCTCAAGTTCTTGTTAGTTTTATACTCTCCCTTCTTTTTCCCGTCGAGCACGAAATCCTTCATCTCCGCCTTCTCGAAGTCGGGCCCTCCAATCCTAGTAACCGCCCTGTAGTTTCCCACATAGTTGCAGATCCAGTCTGGTGCAACAGATTAGCACTGGAGAAATGTGACTCGATGAATAGTGGAGGGCTTACCGGCGTCGCCCGCCCATACCAGCACTTGCACGTCAGACTGCGCGACCTTGCTGAGGGTGTCGAGGAATGAGCGTTGACCTTCACGGGTTAGCGGGTACATGTAATGAGCCGTGGTTGACGTGGTCACGTACCGTCCCCGGTGGCCGTGAACTTGTCATAGGGAGCTTGAGGACATTCTTGGTACGTTGAGTTGGCGCCGATAGCTTTCATGACTTCGGGTTTGTTGATAAACTTCATGTAAGTACCGGGTGGGAACTTGTCGTCCTTGGCTCGAACGTCGTACACGTTGAACTGTTTAATGGCCTCAATGGGTGCCTCTACGGCGTTGTAGCAGGCGTTCTCGGCGGCGATGCACGCCTCGTTGTTACCCTCGGGCGCGGTGCACTTGTCCATGGCGGGCACGCAATCCTTGTCGTAGGCCTTTGCGAGCTCATCGTACTTGGCTTGATCGATGAGCTTGTTGTATGTGTTGTTGATGGCATAGTCCAAGTAGTCGCGGTACTGGTTGCCTGATTCACCGTCAGCGTCGCGTCATAACCAGGGAACCTTTCCCGACTTACGAGGGTCAATCCAACCGTTATTCACCCCAAGTGCAACAACCTTGATCTTCTCGCCCTTTACCTCACCCTTGTCTATCTTCGCGTTCTGTGACTGGAAGTGGTTGATAAACTCCGGGCCGTAGTGTCCCCCGTACGATTCGGTGAACAGTCCGAAATCACGACTCTTGTACTCGGGGAACTGCGTGTAGAACGACTGCATCAACGACCAGACCTTCGGCGCCGCTTTGACGGTGGAGTCGACGTCGTTTGCGCCGTAGCTGAAACCGACCCCGATCGGCTGGTCGACGTAGAGCTGCGACGGGACGAGTCAGCATTGAAGACAACCACCAAAAAGAGGTGCGGACCGCGGTTGTCTTGCAGGTGCCCTGGGGGGGGGGGGGGGCCGTGGCTACGGCTGACGAGGAGGTGCCTACCATGTTCGCATAGTTATTCCACGAGTTTGGGTTCAGCTTGGGCTCGTCGCCGCCTCCGTTGAAGGTGCATGGGCCGTTCTCCTGGAAAAGGCCGAGCATGGAACTGCAACCTGGCCCGCCGTTCAACCAGACGACCACGGGAGCCTCCTTGGGTTTGTCCCGGGCCTCGAAGAACCAGAAGAACATGTTCTGGTCGGTGCCTGCGGAGTCGTGAGTCGTAAGAATCAGCAAGGCATGGGGCTGGTCGACTTACCGACGTCGAAGTATCCGGAATACTGCTTCACGTTGGGGGTCGTCTCGCATACGTTGGAGTCCGTGACGAATCTCGTCCTGGAGTTCGTCGCCGCATGCTCGAAAACGGTGTAGTTTGTGCCCACGGCGGACATGAGGCTGTACGACCTGTCGACCGCATAGCTCCTGGGCACGACGAGCGCCGCGATGACCTGGATGAAGCCGAGGAAGGCCAACAATCGAACAGACACGCCCGGCATGTTTGACGACACACACACACACACAAATACACACAATGTAGGAAGGAGTTGAACGAGAATAGGTTTAGCTGAAAGAGAACGTCGAGAGGCGACGCCGTAGTGTTGATACACAGTTGCATAGAGGAGGTTGCAGGGCAGCAGTTGGGCGGTATTTGAGCCAGACATACATGTGAAAGCCCGGACTGAGTGCGTCTCTAAACGGAAGGAGCCTGTCTTGAAAAGCATCCTTGGCCGATCTCGTAAACCAGAGCTTGTTTTACGGTACCGCTGGGGCTTTTCTGCCATGATTTTCCTCCTCGACCGCACAAACTGCGAGCGAACCTCTGGTGATCCCGTTGAGTCCAGGGTTACTCGACAGGAACGCCGCTACAACTAAGCACCCGCCTCGTCTGTAAGGTACTGGTGCCGACTGCCAGACATCCCAAAGCTAGGAATTGTGACGGCGCGATGCGAAGGGTATGAAATTATCCTCCGTGAACGTGGCCGTCCGGGCACGTACGGAGAAAATTCCTCGCGCAGCTGGCCTCGGTCGGCGAACCCTCGCATGGATTTGTTTCGTCTGAACACACGCCGCTTCCCTACTGTTCCTTGGCTAGAAACAAAAACAAGATTAGACGCAGTTTCGCCATGTCGGAATGGTTTTCGCTTTCGCCCTTGGAGTAAGCCTTATTTCCAGCAGAGCACAGCGGGAGAGGGGCGGGAAGCAGCAGATAAGAATTATTTGAGACGAGGCAAACTCGAGAGAGCTTGAAGAAAGACTTCGGGGTGCAGCGATGAGGTGAGAGGTTCCGCAGAAGAGTCTCGGGGGAAGTGTCGCGCCTGGTATCGACCACCAATCAGAGTTGATTCAATCAAGAATTAGGCTTAGTTCTCACGAGTCGTTCTGTGTTCCGATAGGACTGTCCTCTACTCTCATTCGCCGAGACAGTCTGAGGCATGAAGGACGATCCTAGGCCACTGAAAAATAAGCCGTCATGATCTGCACTTTAATCGCGCTTGGGGAGCTGTGGCCCATTACCTACGGTTGAAGCTAAGTGAAGAGTTAAGATTGGTTTGAGCCGTCTGAACCATCGACTTCGGCACTTCTTCTCCGCTGAGAATGAGCCACCAGGTCTGTTGTTGTTGTTGTTGTTGTATTATTTTACGCCCTTATCCACCTCTAAGAGGCATAAGGCGTCTGCGCCGGCAGGCTACTAAGGATACACATCTACTGGAGTTCAACAAGTGTGGCTAAGGTAACGTGATCGCATTGACGAACAAGTCGCATGTGTGGAAGGAAACCTCTTAGGTCACATTACCAGTCAATTATTATCATTAGTCGTATTGTTGTACTGGTAGACTTCATCAATCATACTGAAAACCGCCAGGCGTTGATTTTCGCCTCACGCCTTCTTCGACGGCTTTTCCAAGATCTCAGGTTCCATCTCAGGCTTCTCAATGTCCCGCTCACTGGAACTGTCGCTGGACACTCCGTGGTTCTCAAGGTCTGTAATCTTGGCCGCCTGGTCGCCCCTCCAATCTGCGTGGTGTTAGCGGACTCGTACGAACGGCGGAAGCGTGGAGGCCTTACGTCTTGATTTCCAAGCCGGAACCCCTGCCGCGAACATCTCGTCAATCTCCTCGAGAGATTTCTTGGCCATCTCGGGCATACAGAAGAATCCCCATATCAGGCCCATGGCGGATATTGATCCGTAGATCAGGCCGACCCTCGATCCGAGGTTGGCCGGTTCCTGGAGCAGGTAGGGAAGGGTGAATGAGGCGACGAAGTTGCAGAGGTTTGCGTTCAGCCAGAAGAGCATGACGGACTTATCCCGAAGGGTCACGTGCGGAATCTCGGTTTTGGTCAGTTGCAGACTATTCTCATGTCAGCGGGGGTCGCGTCCTCAACGGAGCACCGAAGATGCAGGTCGCGGCAGGTTGGTTGACTTACGGTCCGCCGAACGATACGAAGTGAAAGATGGGGAACATGACAGTGAGAGCGACGATTCCCTTGTTGATGTCCAGAGTCGGGTGTGCGATGGTACCCAGCCCGCCCATGACCATGAGCACAGCCGTCTGGATAAATCCCATCTGGAGAAACAGGCGCCGACGGCCGACCCGATCGATGATGAACATGAACGTGATCGCAGTGACGAGCAACAACGCCCTCTTGACCATGGTCATCATGAAGGGGTCGACGATTTTCAAGCTCTTGAGGAAGATCGTGCCGTACAGGTTCGAGAACGAGGCGCCGGAAAGGGACGCCAACGCAGCGGCGGTCAGGCCGTTTATGGTTCGTCGCTTGGCCATGTTAGTTCGATGTTTCGGCAGATGCTGGCTTTCTAGGTTACTCACCAGGTTCGTTCCTTTGACCAAATCTTTCCATCTGCCCTTGGTATCGCTCGAGTCCAGAGCGTCCTGAAGAAGCTTGGCCTCCTTCTCAGCATCGTATCCGGGCATGGCGCCAAACAGGTAGTCCAGGTTCTCTACGGCCTTCTGATATTGTCCCTTTCTCAGCAGCCACCTCGGTGACTCGGGGATGAGGACCCAAAAGAACAGCGAGAAGGCTGGGAACAAGAAGCCCACCCCCACGGGAATCTTCCAGCAACGGTCGTCGGTGAGGTGGCTCGTGAAGTTGGTGATGATGGACGCGATAAACGCGGCGCAGACGCCGTTGACTCCGTAGATGGCTGTCAGTGACCCGCGTACGGCGGCTGGCGCGATCTCTGCCTGGAACATAGGGATGAGGAAGGCTTCCATGCCGACGTGGAAGTTGACAATCATGCGTCCCGCCAACAGTTGTCCGTATGTCGTCGCCGTGTATACGGTGATCGTGCCCGCCATGCATACGATGTTGGTCAGGATGAAGACCAATTTCCGACCCCATCGCTCGCCGATCTGCGCGCCGATGATCACGCCGACCGCGTAGACGATGAGTGGGAAGGAATTCATGTACGCCAGCTTGTTTGATGTGAAGCCGTATTCCCTCTTTGCCGGTAAGTAGTCTCCGAATCTTCTCTCGAAGGCTGTTGTGCATCGGTATCAGCAAACTTGGACTACGAACTTTCCCCCGAACAACTTACGGGTCATTGCCTGGATTGTGTTGAGCGTCGAGCCTTCATACCCGAAGGTGAAGACGCTCATGCCGAATACCATGGTGACCCATAGCAGGTTGGATGTGATGTGATGGGTCACCTTGAAGTTGTGCTTCCGCAAGTACGCGAGTGTCATGATGGGCGTGTGTTGTTGGAGAAGACGTCCTAAACAAGAGATGTCAAAACCAGCTTACTTGTTTTCCACGTCTTGGCAATCGCCTACCCCTTCATGGCAGACCGACGGCACGGAGGGCGAGGTGGCTTTCTCTTTTATGGGTTGGAGCTCCGTGTCTGAACACATCTGAAGACAAGACGTGTCTGGGTGTGCAAGCTTGGTTCGGCTGGGTGTCTGGATGCAAGGGTTCACGGACGACGTGGGCGTAGAAAACTCTCGAGCCCCCCCCCCCCCCCCTTTTTCCAGGTCTACTGAAGAGTTTAAACGACTCCGGTCGGATGCCGTCGGCCTCGACGGTACGACCAATGGCCGCTCTGTCCATCCAGCAGTTCTATACGTCGTTTCAATCCGAGCCGCCTCCCCTGTCCAATGGAGCAGACAACACGCCCCCGGAGTTGTTGTCGGGGCTGGTCAGAAGGACAGACATCATCCCACACTCTGGTCGTCGTTGTCGTCGAATGTCTGCCCGTTGTGCCCGATCATCCTCTTTTCTTGCAAGACAAACCAATACACTCTCTCACACACGCTATGCCACAACATCTCCCAGCATCTCATCGCGGGTTTCGTTGAACCGGGTTCTTCCTTTCCCTGGGTCGCGTTGGCCGCATCTCGGCGGCCTCGCCGTGTTCGGTGTGCGTGAACAGCCCGCCTGCTTGTCCACGACGTTCGACAACCTTGTTGCCCTTTCAATCTTTCCGGGTAGCCCACATCACGCAGGCGAAGCCCCTTGACGAGGCCGTCTTCCGGAAGTACCGCCCACTTATTCATCGACAGCCTTTGACTTGGGGCTGGGATACGTTGACGCCCCGTCTGAATGTTGTTGTTGCTTTGAGTCATGCCGCGCAAATCTTGGTGTAGAAGACGCCGTTCCCACACGCCACAGCTGGCCAAAAACGTTGCAATTGTCTGCGACCGGTGTGTGTGGTCGTTGGAATTGGCTCATGCAGTAATACTACCTTCCAGCGCATGGCGAAGTTGCCAATTCGCGATAACGATTTTCGGGCAAGTTTATCGGCTCGCCTTAGCCTTTCTTAGCTTCACTTGGCTTTCACGCATTGGGGGCTCCGAAATGGTGACCATGACTATGCCAAGCAATCGTGATCTGAGGTTGCGATCTACTTTCCTGCAAGTGTTTGTCCCGTTTGCTTACGGATCCCGCGCGCGGGTCTCCCCCCCCCCCTCGCGATCCGCAAACTCTGGGAAATTTGTGTACAGGTCGCCCTCCCTTGCTGGGTAGATCCCCATCTGCAATGCAGAGTGGCCAAAGTTCGAAGCAAACAATGAGACGAATTCAGCTCCTTCGGGAAACCAGACCGACTGCGAGCTGTAAAGCGCCACCCTCTCGGCCAATACATGGCACCAATATGCAAGCACCGCTGACGTCCGACTTTCCTCGCGACTGCGGGACACGCGCCAGCAACTCTCTAAGCAGCCTCATAGATCCGCAAAGCAGATGTAATCGGACACTGGATACGTTGTGATTGGCAGGTCCATGTTTGGCTTGTGGGAGGAGGCCTGGTCAAATCAGAAGCATTGAACAGTGTGTCGTCGGATTTACGTGCCGGTCACGACTCGCGAGTAGACATCGAGGGGGTTTCCGAGTCGGGGCAATGTTAGCTCCCGTCTTCTGAAGTTCTGATCCCACCAAGATGTCCGCCACGGGATCTGCTCGCCTCCTCGGCCTCACAGAGAGGAACCCATGATACGAGGTCAAAGGCATAGATCTCGCGAATCTCGACGGGTTGTTTCGTTTCGGTCTTGGGAAGGGGGGATCTCGTCTTTGGTAAATGTGGCCATGACCAACCATGCTGGCGAGGTGAGTGAGGGCCGCTGGGCGACAGGCCGCTTTGGCCGGCCGCGAAACGCCTCTGCGTTTCGGCGTCCAAGACGGGAGGGGGGCTCCCCGGCCTCGGGAGACTGTCTGCTCCGCCTGTCTGCTGTGCTTCAGCCTACCAATTGGATCATTTTCCAGTCCCAAGCCCTACGGATCCTCTCGTCCCTGGACTTGCGGCTCAATGCCCTTGCATTAGTGCCGAATCTTGTTTGCGGGCCAAGACGGGAGCGCAAGGATGTCGACGGGAGCCATTCTCTCGAGTCTTCCCGCTTGCGGCAGCGCTTGCGGGACAGACTCTCTTTGCTCGATTTGATCCACATCTCTTGTTCAACTCGGCTGTATCTTGGCTGTCGAGGCGCAGGCCAGTTCCAAACAGGCCCCTCATTTCAACCGAAAGAAACCTCTGTATTCACCCTCTTCCTGCGGTCCTTCGCGCCTTCTGCTCCGCCTGGTGGGAGAAGGGATCGCGCGACTAAAGCAGGGAACACTGGGCGAAAAGCCGTCGAAGAGTTTGGCTGCGACGCAGACATAACTCCGATGAGGCCCAAGACACCGCAGGTCGGACGAATGATGTCGCGCCCTCGGTGCCACGGCTGCTATCCCACACAACAGGAAACGCCGTGACAAAGTCTAATTAACCTGCTGCCCCGAGCCGTCCAAGACCAACGAATGCAATAACCAATAGAAAGATTGGCCGCTTCCCCGCTGCCAAGATGGGGCTCAAGTCGGCTCGGACGGAACGCAGCCACGAGGGCGGGTGTCAGGGATGGACGAGGTTCTTGGACCATGTCGCGCACGGGACGCCAGCTTGCTGAACCTTGCCAAAGAGACGCACTTGATTCAACTTGGAGCGAGGAAAGATCAGGAACACACGTGCTCGGGCAGGATCTCGACTTGACAGACAGCTGTGCCAAGCCTCGGGAAGATGGTGATTGACTTTCTTCCGACACTAGTAATGGCGGCAGATTGGCATCAAATCTGCTTTTCAACTTGTTAGTCAACGTGATAGTCAACAATCTGTGTCCGGTAGTAGCCTGCTTCTGTCAGAAGCGTTAACACGTCAAACTGAGCAACCCGACGTTGACGTTAGTATCTACGATCTACGATAACAACGACAGCGCGCGTTGTTTCTCCACGCATCAACGGCGTTTGGTCTTTCTGCGGCAAATGGTCCAAAACATTTGTAAGGGCTGTGGCACATTCCAAGGACATCCCCACACGATGCCGTGTTTACAACAGGTGCCAAGGAGAGGCAAGGTGCTTGTCACATTATGACAGCCATCCATTCCAGACAAAACGCCAAGAAACCCTCACTCATATGCTTGACGAACTGAACACATTCGACATGGAGCTGCTTGACAATCAAAACCGTGAAGTCGTACGGACCACTTTTGAATGCGATACCCTACTCCGTCCGGGCCCGCTATTGTCGAGTGCTATGCCCTGATGCGTCGAACGTCCCGTCCAGTCCAGTCCCGTCGGGGC
This sequence comes from Colletotrichum agaves, assembly GCA_036785465.1. Taxonomy (NCBI): domain Eukaryota; kingdom Fungi; phylum Ascomycota; class Sordariomycetes; order Glomerellales; family Glomerellaceae; genus Colletotrichum; species Colletotrichum agaves. The sequence goes on along the minus strand of JAXISO010000073.1, from coordinate 43,205 downwards.
ATTCAGAAAGTTCCAAGATGCCAAAAGCCGCAGGGAAAAAGCAAGAGCCGAGGGGAGATGGAGCACATGCGGTCATGCGGTGGGAACCCCATCTTGACCCGCAACATATTCCTTCTTCACAACAGTCCGTGGGGGTGGCGAAGCGCTATCCCACTTGCAGCCGTAGGCAGAGCCTCCTCGTCAACTTGACCGACACGAACACGAAGCGTGCGCCAGGCGTGAGATGTCATTCTGATCTCATATTTTCGGACGCCCCCCTTCTGTTGATCGGTTTTTGCCATCTCTCCCCCCATCGTCCGGGAAGACTTCAACCTAATGTCGTCTGCCAAGACCGTCTCTTGGCCCCAGGAAGGATTGACAGGTTGAGGATCCGATAACATGCAGCTGGATGATCGAATCGTTGGGTAATCAGATCGTCTGTTCAGGTCAACCAATGCATTGCAGCGTGTATTATACCATGCGGTGACGACGGTTACGGACCACCTTCAGATGATTCGTCTGCCGAATAGACTCGCCTCCTCCTCAATGCGAGGCGGTGCGTACGGGATCATATTCTGCCCCGGAAGGGTCGGAAAATACGACCGCGAAGTCAAAGGCTTGGAGAATACGATTGGGTGGTGGTGGCAGCACTGACGCCAGCGAATTCGATGGCTTCCGTGATGGTGTGTACCTGGTCTCGTCTGACGTCTCTGATACTTTGATGGCATTGGTGAGTTCCCTTTGGCCAGATACCACCACCATCAACGTCATTCCGCCGCACGTGGAAGAGCGAAGGCGCACATTCCTAGCCCGATACGTGCTCCCGGGCGGGAAGTGAATGTACGTGTGCACGGAAGCCCAGGGGCTTGAGAGTCGCGTCGAGTTCCGATTCGCCAGAGCAAGCTGATGACTGTTCTTGGGCTGGAACGCATCGCTAGTTTCTCCTCCAACACGTTTTCGTTCGTCCACAAAGAAGGCCACCACCGCGGAACACGCCGCCGAGTCTTTGGCTAGTCTCTGGGCGGAGGTATCCTGCACGAAGGTGGCTTTCCATATTACAGTGCGATGGATTATGCTTGGACCTCGATAACAACTTTGCTTTATCGAGGATGTATAAGGGCCCAAACATGGTTTCCGCTGAAGACCCTTACGGTGACATCAGCAAAAGCAATCGATATCTCCGCGGGCTCGCGGAGATGCAGCAGAACTATCGTGCCGTTAAGCTCGCAATCGCTATGCCTGAGACTCAGGATGGCCTGTCATTGAAGCGCAGAGTATCTGACCCCGGGATGAGCCTGAAGTCTATTCGATGTTTCCCGATAGCAGTTTTCTTGCTACCACCAATGAGAACCGAAAGCTACGACTGAATATACTTCTCAGGACATCCGACTTCTGCCCCCAAGCAGGCGAACCGAAAGCCGCTAGACGGGCATTGATTGCCGTGACAGCTTGACCTTATCTGGCCATCTCGTCGCATCTCAAAAGGCATGGGACAGATTCCGGAGAGGCAACGGAGAAGTAAGATAAACAGTTCGGACCGTATGATGTGGTCTCGCGAACTCAAGCAAGCCGCCAGCGCTACATCCATCTCCAGGAGCGGTTGGGGGAAGCGAAAGGCTGGCAATGAAGACATTCGAGCCGAGTTCAAACTAACGGAAATTGAGTTTCCCCTCGTGGCCGCTATTTGCCTCCCGCTAGCTTTGGATGGCTGTTGTGATCTCATTTGATCTCTTTCCGTTCCAAAGGTTGTAATTTCTTGGTATCGCTCTCGAGAAGTTACTCCGTCAAGAGACAGTGTGGCACAACCATTCCCATACGATTCCATACCTACACCAAGAAGCTTTTCACTTCTGAAAGTGAGTTGTGCCTGCCTAATCCTAACAGATAGTATGCAATACTCGCACATTTCCCCCTTCAAGTGTTGATTTGCGAAAAGGATATTGCCCCCTCGGCGACTTCTGTATCATTGTGCAGATGATGCGTGAACTTCATCTACGACGAGTTCATTGTTAAATTACACGAGGCTTTTTTCCTCTTTCTGTTTTTTTGCCCTGTGCTATCTGCCTGTCATCGAAGAGCTATTGCTCGGTTACTTTGGGAAGCTAGAAAAAACATGTTTCCTAAATATTAAGCTTCTTCCAGAAGCCGTCGACATAGCTCGCCACCTCTGGAACTCTTTGTCTGACCACGCCATGCCCGACCTCCGGTATGACGACGACATTCTCCAGGCCGAGGCTCCCAAGTCGACTCTGGCTGCACAAGTCATCCAACCCTCCCAAGATTGCCAGCGACGGGACGCCAGCGCCCGCCGCCCGAACGAACGCGGCATCGTTATCCAACACACCACCGTCTCTGAATATCGCAACGACAGAGGCCGTGTGTCCGGGATGCTCCCGCATCTGCCACTCCCTGACCGCCTCGGCGACGACCTCCCCCCTCGCGACGCGCTCCCTCCAGTCCGCGGGCACCTTCAGAGCCCCGCCTTCGAGGAAGCCCAGGACGAACCCCCTCGCGGCGGCCTCGTCCACGTCGTCGTCGTCCCCGCGCAAGTAACCCTGCTGCTCCGGCGCGAAGTCCGCGGCGCGGAGAAGCCCCGCAGGCGCGACGAGGACGAAGCTCTCCACCCTCGACGCCCGCGAGGCGACGTACCCCGCCGTCAGGGACGCGCCGAACGAGAACCCGACGACGTGGGCGGAGGGCCACCGCAGCTGGTCCAGCAGGCTGTCGACGAGCCTGTGGAACAGGCCCGCCTCGTGGGCGACGACGGGCGTGTCGGACAGCCCGTGGCCCCAGAGGTCGACCAGGACGAAGTGCGCGCGCGGGCACGACGCGTGCAGGGCGCGGGCGAGCGGGAGCATGCCCAGCGCCGGCGTCTGCACGCCGTGGACGAAGAGGACTCGACGACGCGGTTCGGACCCGTCTTCGGAGGACGCGGGAGGGATCTCAAAGTAAGCGGCCCTGCCGTCGGGTGTGTTGAGATAAGCGGCCCGGGGCAGCATTGCGCCGAAGGCTGCCGTGAAAGCTGCCTCGGCCGGACCGGGTATCGGCGGCGCTCGCGAGGGACTGGCCCTGCCAGGGCGGGGCAGGACAAGGTCTTCCGGGCCGTGTGACATGATTTTCCCCCCAAAAATGCTTTGCTCGGCCGTAGAAACTCAGCGGGCCGTGGTGCGTGCTTTTTGGTGTTGACGATCACGACATTGATCTCGACATCTCACCGCTACCTTCGGGTGCGGAGGTGGAGGTAGTGAAGCCCTAGGTAGGGGCTACAGGGTTATTAATCACGAGATCCACAGGTAAGGCGGGACGACTGTTCGATATCCTGAATTGTTGGTGCTGGTACATCTACCGAGAATGAGGTTCCAAGCCTCAGACTTAACTCACTTGAACCAGCCTCATAACTCAAAACGACTCGACAATTCAAACATTCTCCTTCCATTATTCTTTGATTGGAGGGCATATTACAGAGAACTTCTTGAAAAGTCAAAAGTTCTCCAATCAAAACCCTGCTAGACCTGGTAAAAAGAATAGAGTATCAATCTATTGAGACCCAACTAATCCTGAAGGAAACCATATCGCCACCACCAGCAACAAAAGTGTTGCAATATATCGAATTTTTGATGATATTGATGATGATGGAGAGATTGTTGGTTTGTTTATGGAGTTGTTGATGGTGTGTATAATGGAGAGTGCGCGCAATATAGCTGCGCCTGCGTGCTAACGATACTGACCGTAAATTGGAACCGTTCGGACCTATTAGACTTGTGTGATTCAAGTCCTTTCTCTGAATAACTCACGCTTTTTCAAGTCGGTCGTCCTAGGATCAGATTCCTTCAGCAACGGTACATTGTATCTGTAGCTTATCTATATCTCTTCGATACGCGAGTTTCATAACACTCCATCTGCTCCTAGCAGACGGCACATACTCTGCTACCCTTTTTTTTGTCCGCTGCGCATTACCGCGGACCTATTACCGTCATCAAAGGCCACTTCCTGGGCTATCTGGCCTCCGAACAGTGATCATGGCGTGTTGCTGGCAACGGCGCTGCTGTTCTACATCTGGGCGTCAAAGGACAACAAACACACAAGTGTCTACTGCTCAACCCGTAGCGGTCCTCATGGCTTGGAAATCCGGACAGACAATAGCGACAGCATCGGCTGTAAATTTGGTGATACTCAAAGAAGCCATACGCCTAACATGCCGGAAACCTCACGTGGACGTCGAGGGCAATCTCATCCGGCCGCCTATGCGCAGTCAAGGACTCGGCGCAGTGCTCGGTGTTCGCCCACGAGCTCAGTCCCTCGGGGAGGGTCCGCCCCGACATGATGGCCCGGTGCATCCTCTTCCACGAGAAGACGCAGTGAAGCTTACCGTCGTGGTTCGTGAGCCACGCCTGGTGCGACCCGCCCGCGCCCGCGGACCACTCCTCCTCCGTCCGCGTCCCCGTCTTGTTCGCGTCCGCGTACAGGGTCCACTCCAGGGCCCGGAACTCGCTCATCAGCTCGTGGTCCAGGCAGTCGTCGGGGAGCCAGGAGAAGGTCGTGGGGTCGAAGCGGCAGCCCAGCGTCTGGGCTTTCGCGGCGGTGTCGCCGCACCTCTTCGTCCGCGCGTCGTATCGTTCGTAGGCGTACGGGTGGAGGGCGCTTTTGTTGCCGGCGAGAGAGAAGGCCGCGACGGAGAGGACGAGGACTCCCAGCATCGAGCCCCATACCAGGAACCGTCTCGACTCTCCCGACACCTTTTCCTCGTAGCGTGCTTCTTCTACGGTCGTGCGCAGGGGCACGTAGGCCGGCTGGCTCGAGGGAGGGTTGGATGCGCGGCGGGGTTTGCTCTTCAAAAGGCGAAACATGGAAACCTCGTGTGTGTACCGGTTGCTGAACCTCTTTGAAGCGTTTCGTGTCTTTGTGGGAGGGTCGACTTATGCACAGAGTGCAAATCTTGGATACTGCGCGACAGAAAACTTTGCAAAGACGTGGTGGCTTTAAGTTGACCGCAAGAAGTTAAGAAGCAAGATGTCGCTGGCCGCAATACCTCGCCTAAGTACTGGAAAGAATAGCAGCTCTCGAGAACAGAGCAATTCTGTCCGTTGAGACGAATTAATTAGGAGATTCCGCTAACAGATTCCGCTAACATAAAAGTCACCTTCTGCAGAAGCGGCTATTCGGAGTTTAGACACCTCGGCAAATTGTAAAATCTCCGGTGCCAATCAGAGCCGCAATCCAAATTGATCAACGGACAAAGGCGATATTACGGGCAGGCTTAAGGCGTACCTTGGAATATTATGGGATGATCTTTGGAGGAAGCCAGACGGATAGGTTTCGCCCCAAGTCCCTTGGTGCTGAGTAGCCAGCATAGCCTGGGTCTCCTCAATCGCGGCAGAACAGCTCGTGTGATGGCCCGATCGAAAGATACGATTTATTCCTCTCCTATTGCCGAAAGCCATCATGACCAGCCAGTTGCGACTGACATTGCCGATGGCTCAAAGCTTTGAACCAACCCCATCCCAGCATTGACGTTGCTCTGGTACTTGAATAGACTGCAGCCAATGACCCTTAATTTCTCGAGCTGTCTCTGGCAGTCATAAGTAACTTTTCTTTCTGATAGATCAGTTTGGGACATTTCGAGTCCGCCGGACCCCATCCCGCGGTTGATCGGACATTACTCCTGTCAACAGGTTCGCCGCGCCGCAGCCAGGACGTGTATATACACCAAACACCTTTCTGTATCACAAAAACACATTTGTTCCTTGCACTGCAAGCTCATATCCTAGGCCTCTTGTTGTCTGTTCGGAAAATTTCAAGAATCATGGCCGAAGAATCCAGACTCCTCCGCAACCAACGCCCATCCGACGACGACGACGACGAATACGGCTCTTCCTTCGAAGCACCGTCCCAGAAGGAGACCTTCGGTCGAACAGCACCGTCCACCGCCACCCGGACCCGAAAACGCGGCGGAACCATGACCCGCTGCGCGCTCGCGCTGGCGCTGCTCACGACGGTGTCGGGCCTCGTCGGCGGAGCCTACCACCTCGGGGCGCGGAACGTCTACAGGCCTCTGCCGGAACCCAGGAACCTGGGATCGTGCGGGGCGAAGCCGGCGGAGGCGCGGAAGAAGGGGTGCGTCTTCGACTTCATGCTCGGGGCCTGGATCCGACCGGAGTGCATGGACCAGGAGACGTACGACAAGTACATCGGGGAGTGGAAGACGCTGAACGTGACGCTCTTCTCCGGCCCGGACGAGACGGTCCCCGTCGGGCTGGACTACGCGCTGGAGGGCGACTGGGAGTTCATCTGGGGCGTGGGCACCTACCACTACCTGCACTGCTCGTACGTGATGGAGAAGAACTGGAAGGTGTTGGTGCACGAGCTGAAGCGGGTGCCGAGTAACTGCATCGAGGAAGAGCACATGTGGCACTGTCTCGGCCTCAACGGGAAGCCGGATCCAGAAGATATCACGAGCCCGATGAGACGGCAGATATTCGAGCGCGCACCGATCGTCGACTGTCTTGTCTACCCTTGAGCAAGGCAGAACCACAGCCAATAGAACCGAGCAGAGCTTGCCCTGAGTACGTTTTATGATTCTATCGGATTCGTCACTGCACTTGATAAAATGCCGAAAGTCAAGCGGTATTAGGTGACATGTCAGTGAGTTAGTCTGGATGCCGTATTACCACGGCGATGTCTGGGACTGCAATCAAATCTGTAAGAATTGTGTTGGACCCTTGGTACCGGCAGCGGTATTAGGACCGGGACCGGAGCTTGCAGGGGAAGGGTTAACTACCTTGCTGCCGGCTTCGAGAAACCAACAGATCGTGAAAGCTTTCTGTGATATCAAGTTCCGGCAGCTTACATGACTATCTGTGGGGAAGAGATTGGTAACCGGCGTGAATTCTCGGACAATTGCCTCTTATTGCCGAAGCTGGGGGATTTCCGGCAAAGAATTACCGAATTGCCTATTACCACATTGTAAAGAATTTTAGAAGGTTAGGTGATCCATTGAACCTATCATCGCTTCATGACAAGACAAATAAGTATTCTTGATACTTTAGCCATCGCTGCTGGCCGTTTTAGGCTTTAGCCACACATCCCTACTTCCTGTAGTTGTCCTCTGAACTCCGTAGTAATTAGTCAGTCTGAATGTAAATAAAGCTACCGAATGAATCAAGGCCTGCGGCAATAGACCAACACAAGGTGCATGTCTCTCATCGGCGCCTGAGAAGTAGCTATCCAGCACAGTACTCCCACAAGTATTCAACGGTGCACCTCGTCGACTCGCACCACCTCGTGTTGGTCACGTAAGAAGCCTCTCTCACTTTTGACCTGGCCAAATACCTAGAGACATACCGCTCTTCCTCTGCCGAAGATGAAAGCGATCAAGATCCAGCCAGGCGGCAAGGCTGCTGTCGTCGACTCACCGATACCTCGGCTGCGACCCGATTGCGTCATGGTCAAGACTGCCGCGGTGTCTTTGAACCCGGTAGACTGGAAACACATCAGCTTCGTCCCCGGAACCGAGGGCTGTACCGCCGGGTCCGACTTCGCGGGGATCGTGCGCAAGGTCGGGTCGAAGGTCAACCACCTCAAGGTCGGCGATCGCGTCGCCGGCTGGGTTCACGGTGGCAACATCGGCAGACGCCAGGAAGGGTCGTTTGCCGAGTACCTCGTGGCCAAGGAGGGAATCCTGCTCAAGATCCCCCCGGGAACCGGCTTCGCGGAGGCGGCCACCCTGGGCGTCGGCATATCAACGGTAGGCCTGGGCGTGTTCCGACGTCTCGGGCTTCCGCTGCCCACTCACCCGGGCGGCGGCGGCGAGGGCCTACCGTTGCTCGTCTACGGCGGCAGCACGGCGACGGGGACGCTGGCTATCCAGTTTGCCAGGTTGTACGGAATCCCCGACCAGAACAATCCTCCCGCCTGTGATCAAAGAATGTGGCTGACGATGCCGTTTTCTTAGGTCCGGCCTCAGGGTCGTCACGACCTGCTCCCCCCGAAACTTCGCCATGGTCCGAGACCTGGGCGCCGAAGCAGCGTTCGACTACAAAAGCCCGAACGTTGGTTCCGACATCCGCAGCCTCACTCGCAACGGGCTTTACCACGCCTTCGACTGCATCTCGACGGACGAGTCGGCCCAGATATGCGCCGAAGCACTCTCCGACGACACGACGAGCGGGAAACCGAAGTATAGCGCACTGCTTTATTGCGCTTTCCCGCGTGAGGATGTCTGCGTAAGCGTGACGGTTGCTCACACCATCTTTGGGGAGTCCTTCACGAAACCCGAGCTGGGGCCCGAGTACTTCCCGGCGGATGTGGACGACTTTCAGTTTGGTGTCGCGTTCTGGGAAATGGCCGGGCGCCTTTTGGCGGAAGGCAAGTTCAGGTTGCACCCCTCGGACGTCAGAGGCGGTGGGCTTGAGGCCGTGTTGGACGGACTGGAGGAGCTGAAGCGAGGCAAGGTCAGCGCGAGGAAGCTGTCGTACAGTCTCCTTTGATCAAGTGGCTAGGATGCCGTAGCAAAGGAAAAAGGTCGTGAGATTGCTTTGGAATTCACCCGCCCGGATGTCGCTCCAGAGATCCTTTGGCTGATTTTGCATTCATGTATGTACCTACCTAGTCACTGAAGACATTGGCGGCATCATATTGTGGTAGGCATTTCAAGCAAAAGAACAAAGCCATGGGGTGGAGACTATGGAATGGAGGTTTGTTTTCTTGAGGCAGGGACTAGAATTTCCCCTCCATCTCCAAGACCAGCTCAGTCGCGATGGTATAGGCCGACTTTGTTCACGCGGTATTTCTTGAGTCTTATTCCGTCTTTCGAACAAAAAGTATATCACGTAGAGAGCGCAGATAGTGTCCCAGAGCATGATACTTTCCAACACTAGAAATGTCGAACAGTGTAGACGGGTTCATAAGGTACGAATGTTAAGCTGCTATTGTGCTGAGAGTCTGAGACACGCAATATATAACCTCCATATAGCCCGGGGACTATATGCTGACTTCCAGGTTTTTGATCACACTGTGTACGTCTCATTGGCAGTTCACCCTGGTTACAATCGATGGACTGATATCCGTTATCCCGTCAAGCTCGTTTCGGGATTGGTCACCTCAGTTGCCGGGCTTTTTCTTGGTCGCGTGCTTCGCAAGGTTCTCCGGAAGCAGATTCTCAACAATGTCGTAACGAGCCGCCTTGGCGGGTTCGTCGGCCCATTTGCGCAACGCCATGTAATCGCGGCAGTACGACTTCTGGTCGCGCCCGATGTGATGGTCTTCTTCGTGGGTGAAGGACGCGACCGAGGCGTCGGCGAGGCAAGAGACCGTCTCCCGGAGCACGTTCACGCAGTGCGCGATGTGCTCCGGATCCCACCGGCTCTCCAGGCCGTGGAGGATGTGGCCGTAAGCGTCGGTGAAGAGGATCTGGGGTGCGCAACGAGAGTCGCATTCAGCAGCCAATCGAGACCGAGCCTGAGACTCAAAGGGAGGGGGGGGATGGGTGGTTGCTTACGATGCAGTGCATTTGGTGGAACGCGCGGGTGAAGTAGACGGGGAACTGCTCGGTCATGTTTTTGCGGTACGCCGTGGTTTGGGGGAGATGGTGGATTTTGTCGTCGACGCCCATGAACGAGGTTTTCTCCCCATGAGTCAACAGCCCGGCTGGTTATTTCATGTTGAGCTTTGAGGATTTGGTAAAAGACGAGGGGGTCTGGGTAGCTCACGGTGGTCTAACTCGAGGAGTTTCTCAACCATCTCTTCCACCCTCTCGACGTCGTCAAAGATGTCGTACGGGATGTAGTAAGGGTCCGATTCGTCGAACGTCATCCATTGCCTAGGCTCGCCAATTTCTTGCCGTCTCAAATGCTTCAGCATGCGTCCGATAGAAGACGGTCATGATGATTATGACTAACCTGCGGGTACGAATCCGAACGGGTCTGTCCCGAGCAACGGAGCATTGTTATGTGGATGCAACCGCACATAAGCGGCGTAAGATACTGCTAGGGCCAGGCCGAAGAGCAAGAAGAGATTGACAACTCGGAGCCGGCGATAGGGCTTTTCGTAGGATACATGTCCGAAGCGGGCTCTGTTGTCGGCTTCGAACTCGTCCGAGTCCTTCACCGACTCGTAGACCTGCTTTTCAAATGACGAAGCCATTGATGGAGCGCGCGACCAGTTTGGGAACGTTATGTGCGGGGAGGACGGCTGGCTGGCTTTTTGCTCCTACTTCAGGTTATTGAGAATGGACGAATGTAGACAAGGAGCTCTGCGACAAGAATGGCAGAAGAAAAGAAGCAGATGACCCATGCCTAAAGAAATGTGAACTTCAACGGTAAGGGCATATTTTGCCTTGGTTGTTGCCGGGGGTAAAAAAGTATGGGATGTCACGCTGCGGATATCCGGTAATTCGGAACATTAGAACTCGTCTGGATCGGAACCGTATTACTGTGTGCCAGGGTTTCTTGTCTGCAAGTGTGCGCTTCGCGCTTCTCCCATACACCGCACGTCACTACCGGACGGCTGACATGGCTTGAATCCTTGATGTCGTTCGGCTATGAGCTCGGCATCCTCCCAGCTTGAAGTAATAGCCAGTCGTACTGTAACCAATCTTTGGGCGCAATACTACCGACATCCTGATAAGTGACGGCTTCTTTGAGATAGAATTTGCGTTTGAGGTTATTAAGGCTAGCCACCTTGCGAATCCCACGTACACAGCCTGCCTTTGCCAAAATGGCCTAAACCAGAACGCAGTTCGCCATGCCTCTAAGTCTCGAAGACGACATTTCCTCGACCATACCACTCTCGGCCCTGGAAGAGCTTCCTTCAGACTATGAGTCGCTGCTTAATGGTGATGGGGAGACCAAACCCCCGAATCACCGGAGCCAGTCTTACATCATTCGCCTTGTCCTGGGCATGGCTGGGTAAGTCTCGATCACTACTATCTTCACGGGCTCTGCTGACAGGAACGCGATGTGAAGGATCCAGGTCGCGTTCTCTATACAGTTCGCAAGTGGCATCGTGAGTTGCTGATCATCCCCGTCCGTCCAACGCACGCTAACCACAACACCGCAGTCCTACTTCCGGTCCCTGGGTACGAGCCAGACGGCGGCTACACTATTCTGGCTGATCCCGCCGGTATGCGGCTCCCTTCTCCAGCCGGTGTTTGGCAGATGGAGCGACGTCCACGGCAGCCGCAAACCGTTCATCGTCGCCGGCAGCGCGGGCATCGTCGTCGCCCTGCTCGGGTACGCCTGGAGCCCCGACCTGGCAGCCCGGGTTTCCGGCGCGGGCCCCGGCCGACCTTCCCCGTCCGTCTTGCCGCAGCTGTCGGTCTCCTTCTTCTTCCTGATGCTCAACGTCGCCATCCAGCCCGCGCAGTCGGGCCTCCGCGCGCTGGTGGTGGACGAGTGCGATGCCGGCCACCACCAGGTCGAGGCCACGGCCTGGGCGAGCCGCATCGGCTTCGTCGCGAGCATGGCGTCCTACCTCGCCGCCGCGAGCGACCTGACGGGGCTCTTCCCCTTCGAGACGACCCAGCTCCAGGCCCTGGTGAGCCTGAGCATCGTCGTCGTCGTGACCTCCGTGGGCGTCACTTGCTGTGCTGTGTCGGAGCGCACGGAGACCCCGGCTGCCCCGAGCGAGGCGACAGGAGGCGTCTTGGACACGTGGCGGATGCTTTCTCCGCGCCTGCGTCGCATATACCTCTCGCAGTTCTTCTCGTGGTTTGCGTGGTTTCCGGTCCTTGTGCAGATAACAAGGTATGTACACGTAACCCCCTAAACACAATCTTCGATGGGGGCTGGCTGACTTTCCTTCAGCTTTATCAACACGTTGAGTAAGCTATGCTGTAACCTGAGCGTCTAGAAGCAAACCTCTGACCGTTTGTCCCAGGTTGTTCGTCTCAAACCTCGCCGCGGCAGGACGACGATAATTGCCACTCGTCAGGGCCGTCCGCTCTCTTCGACCAGGCGTCCGTTGCGCTCGCCATGTCGGCCGTACTGCCACCTCTCGTCCGATGGGCCTCCTCGGCCAGATGGGGCCTGGGTCACAAATCCCCGAGCGACTACCTGCCTTACCACGCCAGATCGGAATCGCAGGCCCTGCAGGTGCTGTGGCTGGTCTCCCAGGTCCTGTTCTCGATCCTGCTGTCCTCGACCTTTTTCAAGTCCGGAACCCTCGCCGTCGTCGCCGTCGCTCTTTCCGGCGTGTGCTGGTGCGTGACGCAGTGGGTTCCCTTCGTCTTGGCCAACGAAGAGGTGATCCGGATCGAGGGCAAGAGGACGCTCGCCGGGCTGGACTCCTGCACAGGTCTGCTTCTTGGTGCGCACAACACGTTCATAGCGTCTCCGCAGATCCTGGCCACCGCCGTGTCGAGTCTTCTTTTCGAGGTCATCGAAGCCGTTGGGATTTCTGATCCTCTGAACAACGTACTATGGGTCTTCTCTACAAGTATAATTATGTCTTTGATAGCCGCGCTCCTGATTTCGAGACTATGACATGGGTCCATGAAGTATGATTGTAACCTGAACTAGTATTGGAAGTTATGAACACCGAGCAGAAATTAGGGACTTGTCGCGTGTCCAGCAATTTCAACAAGAGCCCCGTGGATGTAGGGAAAAAGACTGTTCGCACGAGACTGGAGCGATTGTAAAAAGGATATATAATACGGCTTGACCGAAGAAATGGCCCATCTTGTATAATCTGCATTCGGAAGTCTTTCTCGTAACTTACTGTGATACAACTCTTCATTTTCTATATCATTGTCTTCTTTGTTCAAAGGACTTCCTTAGCGAGTTAGTAACTGGTGTTGTCACACTGCGCTGCGTCAAGGTATGTGTCGTGAAGTAACGTATGGTACGAAGGGACTCAGAGAAGCGTGGTCTATTGTTCTAAGAGAGTCGGAGCGTAGGCCGCTGAGGGCCGCTTTATGTAGGCTGCTACGGAGCGAGGAGTCGGCCCGCACAATAGTCACGTGCCGTGGCACGTGCAGTGGTACGTGCCTCGCAGCGTGAGGCGAACGAGTGAAGCCATCACGACAGTAGGGTAAGCTTTGCTAGTAATCCAGATTAAATACATAACACTTCTAATTCTAGTAAACTGTATCTCTCTGGCACCGCATCGAAAAGCTATTGTGTTCCATGTAAACAAAGTCAAAACGAATCAACAAACCGACCCCAGTGTTCCACTCTCGGCTACTGTATGCGACTACTCAGGGATTTCCGGGCGATATCCGCACAAATGTCCGCGACGCTATGGTACTTGAGAATGCTCAAGACCGAAACATCCAGATCCAGCACCTTCTGGAACCAGTGCCGGATCTCGACAGCGATCAGCGAGTCGAGTCCGAGGCTCATCAGCGACCGCTGAGCCTTGACCGTGTCCGGGGCCATCTGCAACATGGCCTCGAGCTCGTTCGAGAACGCCTTCTCCACGACAGAGATCGCTTCCTTCTCGGACTTGCTCTCGCCAAGCCGCCGCTTCACATCATCATCATCCCCCCCGCGCCCTCCCGCAGCGGCGTGGGCTCCGTTACCCGCCGCGTCGAGCTCGCTGGGCTTGTCGTGGACGAAGTGGGAAAATCGCGGATCGGAGTAGAAGGGCGGGCGGGCCCGCTCGGTCCCCTCGGCGCCGTCGATGAAGGGGTCTATGCCGGCGATGATGTCCCACGAGCCTCTGCCGTCCGGCCGGCTGTTGACGACCGCCTCGGCGAAGAGGTGATGCAGGTCCGTCTCCGACATGAGCTGCAGAGACAGCTTGCTCAGGTGGTTCTTGAACCGGCGGCCGCTTCGGGCGACGTAGCCGACGTCCGTGACGAAGCCGATGTGCATGACGGAGGCCGGCAAGCCCCGCGCGCGACGCCGGGCGCAGAGGCCCTGCATGAAGAGGTTGGCGGCGTGGTAGTTGGACTGGCCGGCGTTGCCGAAGACGCTGGCGAGCGAGGAGAAGAGCACGAAGAAGTCCAGTCCGGCGCCGAACACGTCGTCGAGCATCTTTGACCCCTCGACCTTTGGCGCCAAGACCTTGCTCAAGGACTCGGCCTCCATGTCGACGAAGAGCTTGTCGTCCAGGACCATGGCGGCGTTGCAGACGCCGGCGACGGGCGGCAGCGCGGCCCTGATCTTGGCGCAGACGTCGTGGACGGAGGACCGGTCCGATACGTCCATTTTGTAGACGTGGACGGTGGCCCCGAGGCTGTTCATCTCTTCGAGCCAGTCGCGGTCGACGTCTGCGCTGCGGCTGGCGAGGGCGACGTAGCGGGCGCCCTTGGAGACCATCCATCTGCAGAGGGAACGGCCTAGGTCGCCGGTCATCCCGACCAACAGGTAAGACCTGTCGGGACGAATCGATCGCTCGGGCTCGAGCCGCCTGACCGCTGCCACTATTTCGGATCGAGTCCAGTCGACTATGGTGGGGTACCTCGTTCTTTCGTACGATGCTCCCGCGAGGCTCTGGACATCTACGGTGGTTGGGACATGCTGATGCGGGGAACTCTGCACCGCATCGCGATAGGCCGACTCGAGGAGGACCCTGTCAACAAAAGCCATGGTATCTTCGTCGAGATGGCGGATAGATGACCCCCTAGGGAGGCTAGACACGAGTGCCCGTGGCGGAGACGGGCCGACGACGATCAAGCTGCCCACGCCTCTCGGCACAGTGCCGCGAAGCGCTCGCTCGGTGGCATGGGGATGGACAGGCATCCATCCGTCGGGAGTTTTCGCCCTAGAAGTCGAAAAGAAGATCTTCCTGTTCGATTTGCGCGACCGGATCTGGATCGCGGCGGCGAGGCTCGTGGTGGGTTCGTAGACCAGCGCCGCAGAGCCTTCGGGGACGAGCTCCACGATCCTCCTCGCGAGCACGTGGCTTGCCACCTCCTGCAGCAGGATGGGAGGCGAGGCGACGGATTCATCGGGCGTGATGAAGAGCTTCTCGTCGACGGGGCAGATGGATGTCGCATTTGTGTCAGACACCCCGAGGACCAATCTCGGCGAGCCCCGCGTGGTGCCGACGGACAGAGAACAGCCTGTTCCGATGGCGGTTGAATACTGGATGTCGACAACGACGCCCTCTGATGTGGCCAGAGGCGGGGCTTCTTGCAAAATGAGCCGATCCTTTCCGGCGGCGGCGGCGGCAACGATCTCAACGGGCGTGGACTGTCTGTGTACCTTGTGCGTGATGGTGCGGACAGTCGAGTTAAACCTGTCGTTCATGGCCTTGTCCGGGACGATCCTCGGGATCATGATCATGTCTGCTTCCAGCTTCAACTCTGGCTCGATCGCGTAGAGCGGGTTACGCTGTGCAAGATCCGATCGGCCCGAGATAATCAGACGAAGGAAGATCTTGGCGATAGCGGTCGCCGAGACCTCGCTTATGCTGTCCATGTCGAGGAACTGAAGAGTGAGGTGAGGTAGTTCCTTGGACAGCGAACGACCCAGTCCGACGACCATGTTGGAAAGCGGGCTGTGACTCGTGCTGCCGCTGGTGAGCCAGAGCACTCTGTGCGCCTGCGAGAAGAGCCGCTGCAATCTTTGCAGACGCTCGTCTGTTATCTTGCGAGCAAACAGTGGCGAGTCGAGTTCCGTCATTGAGATGACGAAGGTGTTTTCATCCAAGGCTTCCGGGCCGAGGTCATCCAAGCTGCCGACCACTGTGATTTGCTGCCATTGTTGGAGGAGCCCCTGAACATTCCGGCTGAGATTCGACACCTCTGGAGTCACTCCGCCGATGATGAGAAGACGCTCTTGGGGAACTGCAATCTGTACGGACAGCGGCTCCCGGAGCATCTTTACCTGCTCGTCGACGGCCTGGGTGACCATGACAGAGAACGTGTGCTTCGTCAAGTCGGAACAATCGTAAGTCACTCTGTCTACGCCAGAGAACCCTGTGTCTTTCAGCAAGCCGTCCCACCCAGAAACCGAAACTCCAGGGTTGAAACGGCGGCCGTCATCCACTCCGAGCCACCACCCCGGCAGGGCTCCCATGGTGTATGTCGCCGCCAGAGAGTCGCCGGTGATCTCCATGAGGACGAGGTAGCCGCCGGGCTTCAGTAGCGATCTGGCATGCCGCACCGTCTCTGCCAGCCTCCGCGTCGCGTGAAGCACGTTGGCGGCGACTACCACGTCGTAGGCGCCTTCTCGGAAGCCCTGCGCGGCCGGGTCGTTCTCGATGTTGAGGACCTTGAAGATCATCTTGTCGCGATGGTCGGAGAACTTCTCGGCCGCCTTCTGGAAGAACCCGGACGAGATGTCTGTGTAGGTGTACGACGAATAGCCCGTCGGCCCTATGCCGTCGAGGATGCTGCGCGTGGTACCGCCGGTGCCGGCGCCGATCTCGAGGAACCTGGCGCGCGGGTGATTGTGCGAGAGCTGTCGGGTGACGCGGGCGATGTACGCGTTCAGCCGTTGGGCGTAGGCACCGTCCATGTAGAACCTGTTGAGCATGTCGTCCTGAAGCATCACCTCCAGGATCTGCGTCTCACCGCGGACAACCGAATCGAGCTTCTGACTGATGGCAGCCATAAGCTCTAATTCGATTCTGCCGGGAAAGGTGGCGCGGATGTCGAGGATGGTTTCCTCGGTGTCGGAGAGCCATTCGTTTTGGACCACAGAGGCGTTTCCAGATCGGATGTCGTTCAGTTTCGTCTCAATAGCCTCAAACAAACGCTGGTGATGCCAGGAGAAGGTCTTGACTTCCTCGGGCGAGACATGACGGACCAGCTTTTGGAAGTAGAAGAGAGCCGTTCTCTCCATTGCAAAAATCAGCTCATGATCGTCAGAGCTTCGACTTCCTTGGTCCCACTCAACGATCCCGTCCGAGACAGCCAAGTCCCACGCGGTGCGAGAGAAAAGTAGCCTGTCGTTGGCGGCTGTGGCCCCAGATAGAGTCTTCCACCCCAGACCTTCAATCTGAATGCTGGTTGATGTCTCGGTGGAATCTCTGACATGGATATCGCCCGTCATGGAAGAAGAGGAGAGCTGGGTTACGAAACAGTCAATGCTGGCCGTTGCTCCAGGGGCGGAGAACCGAGGAAGACGACCAGGATCGACGATGATGGAATCCAAGGTAGTTGGCAAATATAGTGTTCCGATGGTCCCCGTGCTTGAAGATGCCAGTGGCACGATATTCGATTGGAATGCGAGGTCCAGTAAGACCGGGTGAACCAAGTACTGCGTATTCTCATTCTCTCCCGACCATTTGGCGGTCGCTCGTGCGTGATCTTTGAGGCGCATAATGTGCGAAAGGCCACGGAACAGGTTTCGGTAGTCAAGGCCCAAGCTCTTGGTGTAGGTGTAGAAGCTTTCGGGCTCCAGCTGTGACATGAGGGAGGAAACCGAGGCATCGACGGCTGGAAGTCCGGCGTCGTCGTCGGAGGAGTCACCAAGATACAGAACAAGACGCCCACTTGCCGTCTTCCTCGGTGAGCCGCTCATCTCATCTGAGAATGTATAGCTGCAGAACTCGGCGTTGATGACATCCGTTTCTTCATCGCCACTCACAATCTTCAACGTGAAAGTCGTCTCGACTCCGGGCGAAGACTCCTCGAGCACGATCGAGTGATGGATGCAGACGTTATGCAGCTTGATAAGCCTGGCCGAGCGATGGGACGTCAGGTACTTTGACGCCTCGAGTGCTTGAACGACGTGGGCCGCAGCAGGAAAGAGTACCTGACCTTGGTACGCATGACCACGTAGCCAGGGCACCTCGTTGAGCCGCAGGATGTTGCGCCAGCGCATCTCGTAGTCCGTGTCGTCGGGGACTCTACGGCCGAGTAGCTCGTGGGCGACAGTCTTGCGGAGCCTGTAGTTGCGCGATATGCGCCCTTCCCTCCAGTACCTCTTCTCGTGATTCCACGCGTAGGACGGGAGGCCCTTGATCATGCGAGGGCTCGAGGCGAAGGCTCTGTGGTAGCCCTCGAAGTTGACAAACGAGGGTCCGAGCCTACACCACAGCTCGCCGAGGGCCTCTGAGAAGGTATCGACGGCGTCTCCTCCTCGGCGCAGGGAGGAAACATAGGATGGGATAGAATCGAGGACGGACTTGAGAACTTGAGTCGTGGGGCCTTTCAGAGCAGGATGCGGCCCTATCTCCATGGCGAGTTCGAAAGGCCCGCCGTTCCAGATGGAATTCTCGACCGCGTCGGAGAACAGCACTGGCTTCACCATGTTGTCGACCCAGTACTGTGCGGCGAGAGCCTGTAGGTCGTCGCCGTCGATGACGGTGTCGCCAGCAACACTGGAGCACCAAGTGCAGCCGGATCGAGGTTCGTTGACGGCGATGTTGCAAGCTTTCAGAGACTGCAGATACGCGTCGGCGCACGGGAGCATGTGGTGTGAGTGGTACGCGGTGTCGACGAGCAGCTTCCGAGCAAAGACGCCCTCCTCGACGAAATGCGTCTTGGCCTCCTCTACGGCATCGAGGTCCCCGGAAAGCGTGACGTTCGAAGGTGAGTTGCTCGCCGCTAGTGTGATGCGTCCTGACCAGCCCGGCTGCGCGCAAAAGTCAACCGCAGCTTTCTGTGATATCGAGACTGCCAGCATGCCTCCCTTTTCACCACCAGGACCCTGGGCGAGCTTTGCGTGGTAGCCTCTGTAGTAGGAGATGGCCATCGCGTCTGCGGCAGAGATGATGCCAGCGGCATAGGCGGCCGCGATCTCGCCGGAGGAGTGACCAACAGTAGCATTGAATCGGATTCCGGAAGCAGTAGCCATGTCGACAATGGCAATCTGCACCGCAGTACAAAGCGGCTGGGCGAGCATGGCCTCTTTCAGCCGGCATGTTTCCTCGGGGGCCAGCAGCTCGGCTTGCAGTGACCAAGAGGGAGCATCAGGCAAAGCCGCCAAGGCCGCCTCGCTGCGCTGTACGGATTCGCGGAAGAGCCGGGATCGTCGAACGAGTGACGCTCCCATCGTTGCCCACTGAGCGCCCTGGCCGGTAAAGATTCCCAGGATGGAGGGAGGATCATCGGGATATAGGAGTTGCGGCGAACTGGAGCCGGCGCCGTCGTCATCGACAAACTCATCCATGCGCTGAGTGAGGATTTCGACGGTAGACCCCGAGAAGGAGTGCTTGAAGGGCAGCGTTTCGCGCTTCATCTGCAGCGTCCAAGCCAAGTCATCCAAGTCCACAGACGGGTTCAACTTGATGTATTCGGAGTATTTGCGAACCATTTCGACCAGCGAGGAGCGCGAGTAGGCGGAAAACACCACAGGCCCTCGAAACCCTGATTTGTTGGGAGGTTGTGGGCTCGGCTCCTCGAGGTCAAAACTTTCGAGAATGGCGTGCGCATTCGTGCCGCCGAATCCGAAGCTGTTGATGCTGGCCCGGCGGCTAGTGCTCGCGGTCGTCGGCCAGGGCATACCTTTCTGGACGAGTTCCAGATGCTTCGTATATGGCTTGATGGCCGGGTTGAGTTCGTTGAATAGCAAGTTGGCCGGAAGAAACTTGTTTTGTATCGCGAGCGACGCCTTGAGTATACCGGCCAAGCCAGAACATCCCTCGAGATGACCGATGAGAGTCTTGATCGACCCCACGTACATTTTCTCCTCGGCATGATGGCCACCGTCCTCCGGGAAGAATGCTTCGGCAATTGCTCGAGCCTCGATGGGGTCTCCGGCCGCGGTCCCCGTGCCGTGGCACTCGAAATACTGACAACGGTCGGCAAGGGGATCCAGGCCCGCAGCCCGGTAGGTCGACCGTATCAGATTTGCCTGTGCTTCAGGACTGGGCATGGTGATTCCGGGCGTGCGGCCATCCGAGTTCACGCCCGTCTCCCTGATGACGCTCTCGATGTGGTCGCAATCTGCTATGGCTTGACTCAACGGCTTGAGGAGCAGGGCAGCACATCCCTCGCCTCGCGCGTAGCCGTCCGCAGACTTGTCCCACATGCGAGATCGTGACTCGGGAGAAAGCATGTGCAGTTTCGATTCGGAAATGTAGATGGCCGGGTCGAGGATTAGATTGGCGCCTGCCACGATGGCTGTCCTGGATTCGCGGTTCCGTAGACTCTGAACTGCCTGGTGCAGCGCAACAAGAGAGCTTGAACAGGCGGTGTCGATGGTCATGGACGGGCCCTTCAGATCGAACAAGTACGATATGCGATTTGCAGCCACGCTCCTTGCCGTTCCCGTCGCCGCGTACGTCGACAGCGTCTCCGTGTCGCGCATCTGCAGATCCGCCCAGTCTGCGGTCATGAGTCCTACAAACACCGAGGTCTGCGAGCCTCTTAGCTGCTCCGCCGACCCGGCCGCCTCTGCGGCCTCGTAGACGGTCTCGAGGAGAATGCGTTGCGCAGGGTCCATGCCCTCTGCTTCGAGGGCGTTGATGTGGAAAAAGGGGGCGTCGAAGGCAGCGATATCCTCCGAGAGCAGGTAGGACTTGTTTTTGACGTTTGTGCTGCCGTGGAAGTCGGGATTTTCGTTGTAGAAGTTGTCGAGTGCCAGCCTGTCCTCGGGAAACTCGCTCAGTACATCGCGCGGGTTTCTCAGCAGATCCCACAGCTTTGACGGCGAAGACGCACCGCCTGGGAAGCGGCACGCGGAGCCGACGATGGCGATCGGTTCCCTTGAGGACATGGTGTCTGGGATGGGCATGGTCCAAAAGCCGATCTATCTTGTATCCTCCTGGGCGAGCACCAGACTGAAGCAGCAGAGAAAAAGGGCGAAACGGCGAGACTCTATGATGCGACCCTTCCTCGTGCCACGTGATGCCTAACAATGGTTACCGTGTAATAAGAGGATCGAGGCCTGAGAATAGAATGGCCAGGCTAAACTACATGAAGTCCTCGATCGTGGTTTATACGTGGAATTCCGTTGTCAGGCCCCCCCAAGACCACATGCAGGGAAGAGTGCCGTTCGGCTTCGTGGGCCAATATCCGTATACACGTCTATGTTACCTAATTAGGTAATTAATCAATAGATGGCATAATACTCCATCCAACATCCCCCAATGCTCCGAAACCTTATTCCCTTCCCTTATGTTGCTGTTTTTACCGACCAACCGCATATTCGGCAGGCAATATTGTTGCCATGGCTTACTAATTAACTCAAAGAATAATATAGACATAAGAAGAGTGCTTTGTTTAAGTAGAAGATATCAACCTATTCAGACTAATTAGCAAAAAGTACCGAAAATAGGCTAAAAGTGGGTTTCCGAAGGTGTAAATGCCACAGACTGGTTATACTTATACACGACGTATTACCGACCGCGTCTATCCGTACGCACGCAATTCAGCAGTGTCCTCCTGTCCGGCATCAAGCCAAGACGACGGCTAGTATCGCTGGGTGAGGCAGGATTAAGTAACCATCAGAAGGAAACATGCGCTTTTGAGTCCTAATTCTCACCTTGCCCAACTCGATATTTCATGTTGCAAGCCATCGTCGGGGCGTGGCACAACACAACTCATAGACCGAAACATCCAACGTGATCTCGGCTCGTCCTGTGCATATCTATACCTCTCTCTCGTTGGTATTTACTTTTCTTCACTTCACGCGAGTGGCGTCTTGTTGCTATCTCTAGCTTCAAAAGGACATGGCCATTTCCATGTCACGCTCGGTGCAAGACCATGCTTTTGGATACCAAGAACGCGCCCTGGCTATGCCAGGCGGTGGAGGTGGAGGTGGACTTCCCGCACCGGACCCGGACTACACATATCGACATGTCGCGTTTTGCCTGACGCTCGCATTCTTCTGCTTGTGTGCCATAGTCCGATCCGCCAAGGTCTCCGCCGGCCCAACCCGGATTCTCGGAAAGGCCGTCCTCGGGTCGGCCAAGCTGGTGCGTGCCGCGTGCAGCAACAACAACAACAACAACAACGTGACGTCTCCTGGCTGGCAGTGCTACCGCTAACAACATGACCTCGCAGGCTATCGGTGTAGCATACGCGGCCACGAGCACTTGCGCTTTGGCTGTATCGCTCTTCTGGATCGCTGTCGAGGACGAGAAGGTAGCTTCCGTCATGCTACTGCTGTGCTTCTGGTCCTGGTGCGTCTGCATCACGTCCCGAGTGGAGCATTTGAAAACCATCAGACCTAGCCATCTCCTCCAGACCTCCCTCCTCTTGAGCGTTCCGCACGAGCTGTTCGCGCTGCAGCAGCTCAAGCACTATGACAGCTTCATCCTCGGCGTCTTCAAATACACGCACGCGGCTCTCTTGGGCGCCCTGATTTGTGTAGAATCGTTTGACAAGAGACACCTCTTCAAGTACGAGGTGGACCGTCGACGGTCCCGGGAGGAAACGAGCGGCGTTTTCAGGCAAAGGTTCTTCTGGTATCTCAATGGGCTTCTGAGAAAGGGTACGCGTCCCGGATCTCCCTCTTGGCGAAACTCCGCTGAATCCCTGGCTAGCATATCGAAAGACTCTCAGTCTAGACGATCTGGAAGGCGTCGACACGAGATTACTATCTGAAGAGCCAGCCCAGCGGTACCAGGCATACTGGTCACAACCGGCTCACCAGTCAGGACGGCATGCTCTTCTACGCTCCATCTCCGTCGTGCTATGGAAAGATCTGTGCATACCAATCCTGCCCAAGTAAGAAATCTCCCAGCTGGTGATAATCAACGTCTTTTTGTAACGTGCAACGCAAGATTCCTAGGTCTCGCCACAATACTGACACAGCCTTTCCTCATTTCCGCAATGATCGCCCACATCCAGGACCCGGCTCGCGACTCCGTCGGCGGAGACTTCGCCATGCTCGGCGCCTTCGCCCTCAACTTCCTCTGCTCGGCCGTGTTCAACGCGTGGTACGCCCACAGCATCGCCCGCTTCACCGTCAAGCTCCGGTCCGTCATGATCTCGGCCCTCTACGACAAGGCGCTCCGGGCAAGCGGCCACGGCGCCGACCTCGGCTCCGCGACCGTTCTGATGGTCGTCGATCTGGAAAAGGTCCTGGAGGGCATGAAGTGGCTGCACGAGATCTGGGCAGTCCCTGTTGGCGTCGTGGTATGCTTGTACAGTCTGTACGCCAATCTCGGTATGGCTTTCGTCGTCCCGCTCGTCGTTCTCGGCCTGGCCACTGCTATGACTTGGGATATCGGCGATGCCATGAAGCGCCGGAATCTCGAATGGGTGGCCAAAACGGAGAAAAGGGTCACGACCATGTCCAAGATTGCGTCATCCATGAAGGAGATTCGCATGCTTGGCTTCACCGAGGTTCTACACATGGTCATGGTGGGACTGAGGGTTGACGAATTGCTAGCCTACCGGTAAGTCCCAGTCGTGTCGATGGCGTCCGCGCACCGGATATATGCTGCGAAGTCACATGCTGAAAACGGCCTTCGGTCACGCAGATCAACCTCGAGCCTCTGGATATTCGTGGTGGGAGTCGGTAAATCAAGTCCTTCTTGCTGCTCGCAGTGAACAAGTGCTAACCTACCTGTACAACCAGGATACGCCATGTTCCCCATCTTGATCTTCACGACCTTCACCTCCGTCGCCACGTCTAGCCTTCGAGGCTGGGGCGCTTTCAACGCTGATGCCATGTTCACATCCCTTTCCGTCCTGAAGCTGATGGCAACCATGATGCTCCCGTTTCTTCAGACGATGATCACCCTCCAAGGCGCGAACGCGTCGCTGAGCCGGATCGAAACCTATCTCGTGGATGAGGGTGAAGCGGACGACCTCGACCTCCACCAAGATTCGGAGCTTGCGGAAACGAAGGAACTCGATCGTGCGAGGCCGGATCCCGCGGGATTCGAGCTCCAGCAGAACTTTTCGAGGCCCGCACGCACGAAGGCGTTTGACATCACCGCCGCCGACTTCGGCTTTCGCAAGGGCCAGCCTCTTTTGCACGCCATCACGCTGGGCATCGACCGGGGCTCCTTCACCATGATCGTCGGCAAGGTCGGCAGCGGCAAGTCCCTGCTGCTCCAGGCGCTGGTGGGCGAGATGACCCTCCTCGGCGGGGCCTCCGAACGCGGCTGTCGGGATGCGAGCTTCTGCTCCCAGCCGCCGTGGCTGCGCAACGTGTCCATACGTGACAGCGTCCTGGGAGAGAGCGCGTTCGAGGCGGAATGGTACGGCTCGGTGGTCTGGGCGTGTGGGTTGGAACAAGACTTCCAGGAGTTGTCTGCCGGGGACACCACTCCGGTCGGGACGGGCGGGACGGGTCTCTCGGGAGGCCAGAAGAACAGAGTATCACTCGCCAGAGCGCTGTATGCCCGGAAACCCGTCATTGTCGTCGACGACGTCCTGTCGGGGCTCGACAAGACGACGGAGAGCCTGGTCTTCTCTCGCGTCTTCGGCCGCGACGGCCTGTTGCGGCGGATGCAATCCACCATCGTCCTGGCGACGCATTCGGTCCGCTGGGCAGCGCAGTCGGACGACGTCGTGGTTATTTCCAAAGGCCGCATTGTGGCTCACGGGCGCCACGACGCCCTCATCAAGATTCCCGGCCTGTGGGAGGCGCACTGCTCGTCGGATAAGGGCGCTGCCGTCTCAGAAGAGGACGAAATCGCCGAGAACAAGTCGACGAAGCTCGAGAAGAGGAAGAAGTCAAACGTCACCCCAAAGTCCGAAAAGGAGCCTGAAGACGATTATAGGCGAAAAGGTCATGCTGACACGCTCCTTTACTACCTCAAAGGTTTTGGAAAGATACACCTGGCGCTTTACGTAGCGTTGTCGATCGCGACATACACGTCCAACGCGGTCCAGTTCATATGGGTCAAGAAACTAGTCAAAGACTGCGTTTCTATCGTTGTCTTCAGCAACAGCCTCAGCGTCTTCACCGGCATCAGTTTCGTTGCCTTCTCCTTGGTCGCTATATACCTGACGTACTTCTTCCTCATGCTCTGTCCTCGATCGGGGCTCCGTCTCCACGCCAGGCAGCTCTCCGTATTCATGAAGGCCAAGTTCACGGCTCTTTGCACCAAAGACACGGGCGAGATGGTCAATATGTTCTCTCAGGACACCATCATAGTCGATAGACTGCTTCCGATGCTGATGCTCAACATCTCAACCGGTGAGTTTCGTTGTGCCCATCACATGAGGCCTCTGTGTCCGTATCTCACCGAACCCTAACCGCACATACATGGTCAGGCTTTCTGGAGCAGGCGAAGAACTGCATCTTACTCGTCATCGCCGCCCCCCCCATCGCGCTTGTGATACCCTTCCCGGTCGTCGTTGGATATATGGTACAACACTTTTATCTCCACACCTCGCGGCAGCTTCGTCACTTGGACCTGGAGGCCAAGGCTCCATTATGCTCCAACTTTATCGAGACTCTTGCTGGGAATGCCACCATCCGAACCTTTGGCTGGTCTGCCAGCTTCAAACGTCGCAACAAGCAGCTCCAAGACAGCTCGCAGGCACCGTACTATCTCCTCCAAGACACCCAAAACTGGCTGTCGCTCGTCCTTGACCTCATTGTCACTGCCATCATCTCCGTCCTGGTGGGCTTCGCGCTGTTCCTCCGTGCGAACACTGACCCCGGATACCTCGCCCTGGCTCTTATTGGAATGGTGAGTGGTGATCCAAGTCTCCCTCTCTCTCTCTCTCTCTCTCTCTCTTTCTCTCTCTCTCTCTCTCTCTCTCTTCCCGTATTCGAGAGTTTGGCAGACTAAAGTAACTCATGTTCTGGCGACAGATGGACCTAGGCTTCAGCATCCGTATCTTCGTTCTCGCGTGGACCGAAGTAGAGACGGCCATGAGCTCCGTCACTCGAATCCGCCTCTTCCTGGAAAAAACAAGCCAGGAGCCCGTCAGGTATTCCGACGACGCGGGTCCTCGCTGGCCCGAGCACGGCGCCGTCCACTTCCGCGACGTCTCCGCGTCCTACACCTTGGACTCGTCTGTCGCGCCCACACTGCGTAGCATCGACCTCGAGATAGCCGCTGGCGAAAAGGTGGGCGTCTGCGGCCGGACAGGCAGCGGCAAGTCGTCGCTGATCGCCACCCTCCTCGGCCTCACCTATATGGTCCGCGGCGAGATTCTCATCGACAACATCTCGACAGCCACCGTGCCGCTTCACAAGCTGAGGAGGAGAATCATCACCCTGACCCAAGACCCGTTCTTCTTGGGAAAGAGTGTGAGGGAGAACCTGGTGCCGAGGAAGAGTGTAGACGAGCTCGACGTAGACGCGCTTGGTGAAGAAGCGATCGAGGCGGACTGGGCGCCGCGACAAGATCCGTCGGACGAAGATATGACGCGCGCCCTGAGAGACTGTGAGATCTGGGACAAACTCGAAGCGGCTGCGCCCGAGGGCGGATCGGGACTTGACGTGGACCTCGCGGGCGTGGACAACGTGCTGAGCGAGGGTGAGAAGCAGCTGTTTTGCTTGGCTCGGGCCATATTGCATCCGGGAAAAGTCGTCATCCTGGACGAGGCGACAAGTCGGTGAGTGTGTTCTTGTGATTCGTCTCAAGGCGCGTGATGTGTTGCCCCGAGGGAGACTTGCTAACATTATTGCGATGCGGTAGTGTTGATGCCAACACTGATGCTCTGATGCAGAGGATTCTTAGAACCGAATTCGCGGACAGGACAATCATCGCTGTTTCTCATGGCCTCAGCGCAATCATGGACCTCGACCGCGTCATGGTCATGGACGGTGGACAGGTGGCTGAAATTGGTTCTCCAATGGCGTTGTTGGCGGACGAAGGAAGCTTGTTTGCAACATTAGCTAAAGCACAAGGGTACGTGACGGGTAAGAAAGAGGATCCTCTGATTTGAATTAACTCAGTAGGAGTTATTTTAAGCTATTTCTTAATGTATACATATTTAGTTTCCTATCAAATGTGCCCGCTCTGAGATTCGACGTTCGAACCAACTACCTCCAAAAGGACCTACCAAATTTACATCACCAAGCCAAGCTGGACTTAGTATTCTTATATACTCTCCGCTTATGAAAGCCGTAACCCTTCTTGGCACCCAATATCAAGTGTATTGTGAAGTTGCTTATTTATCCCTGTCACGGGACCAGCCACGGGACCTCGCGCAAGGTGGTTGTGAGGGTATCACGAGTCATGACGAGCCCCTTTTTCTCGTAGTGACGCGCTGCTTCCAACGCTCTTTCTTTCCTGTTCGTCGCGCTACGTCTTGAATCTAAATCTGACCCTAGGGAATATTAGCTATCTTACCCATTGAACTGCCCACCAGAACTCAAACCCTCATAATCCCCGGTAACCGCGGCCAGTAATACCGAGCAAGGATTACCATAACACTGTATTACCGCTGCGGGGCGCTTCCTCGTTCGTCGGTCGGCAATATGTCGAAAGGTATGGGGGTTCTTAATTTCCGTGTGGCATTGCCACCGGGTGTTCTCGTTCGCACGTCGAGCCCGGCCGTTCTTCTCTCAACATCAATTCGTCGCGAACTCTCTTGCGGATTTGAACTTGGTCAACCCATCTGTCTCGCCCAGACTGGTTGGCTTCATCGTTCGGGATACCAGACCTTCACGCACCCTTGGATCTTGTCCGTGGTTAACGGAATGCCCAGCTCTTCAGTATAATATAACCGGAAACCGCGTCCGAATGTGAATGGGCAAATCCCGAACACGTATACCCATGGAGACATTGCCATTGAGTTCCAGTCCGGTAATAGACCGTATTTTGTGCACTGGGGAAGAGAAAGCGACGGGAGTTAGCCGGTCGTAGTGACGATATGTATTCGTCAAGAATCGGACTTTGATGCCGAATAATTGGTTCATCACCCGCGTTAGAACTTGATGAAAGCACAAACTTGTATGAATGATATTGACCTATCGTTTTCCCACGTCGCAAAGTATCCAAGTCGAGGCAAAGCTGCACGTCTTCTACATCTTTCATTGCTGATATAGACTCCGGTAGTTGGCATTATGTAAGATTCCTCCTCATCATCATTGCTCATCGTACAATCAATCGCCAGAGACTAGAGTCAACGGCCGTGAACACCGCCATATGGCATGCAGTCAAGGAATCGTCACTGAATCAAGCGCAGCATTACGAGACAAAATGCAGCAACAGCCTCAATCCGCCTCCCAGGCTGACGTGCGGCAAATATGGTCTTGGAACGCCAAAGTCCCGGAAGCCATTGACGGGCTTCTCCACGGCCCTTTCTTGCAAAACGCAAACGAGGCACCGAATGCCCTGGCGATGGATGCATGGGACCGCAAGTTCACCTACGCCGAACTCGACAGGTGCACAACACGAGTAGCAAGCCATCTTGTTCATGTCGCACGCGTCGAGCCGGGCATGCTGGTTCCAATGTGCTTCGAAAAGTCTGCCTGGGCCACCGTGGCCATGTTATCAATCCTCAAGGCCGGCGCCGCGTTCGTTCCTCTCGACCCCAACCAGCCGGCGCTTCGCAGAGAGAACATCATGGGACAGCTTGGTGACCGCGCGCCGGTCGCGATCGCATCGGCGTCACACGCCAAGTCGGTAGAAGGAGACGGCCGCAGAGTCGTCGTTGTCGGAGGATCCGAAGTCCAAGGTCTACAGGATGAAAGCCTCCCGCCCATAGCCGCAGGCGCAGACCGCGCAGCGTACTGTTTGTTCACCTCCGGTAGCACCGGAGAACCCAAAGGCGTCGTCATGCAACACGGCGCGGTGGTGTCCAGCCAGATGCGCCGACGCGATTTCAAGGGATACGGCAAGGATTCACGAGTCTTTCAGTTCTCGTCGTACACTTTCGACACATGCATCGACGAGATCTTCATGACCCTTGGCGCCGGGGGTTGCGTCTGTGTACCCTCTGACGACGAGAGGATGAACAGGTTGGCATCGACAATCCATCACATGTCCGCCAACGTGCTCGAGGTCACCACCACAGTAGCGGCATTGATACACCCCGACGAGATACCCTCGGTCAAGACAGTCATCTTCGGCGGAGAGTTCTTATCCCACGCCGCATTTGCGCCGTGGAACGGCAAGGCACGTGTCATTAACACCTACGGCCCTACCGAATGCTGCGTTGACTGCGCTTTCGCCGATTTCACGGCCACTTCGACACCCGGGCTCATCGGCACGAGCGCCGGATCCAACACATGGATCGTGGATCCCGACGACCACAATCGACTTGCGCCGATCGGTTCAATCGGGGAGCTCCTCATAGAGGGGCCCGTCCTGGCAAGTGGCTATCTGAACAGCCAAGAACAGACGGCCAAAGCATTCATTCGAGACCCAGAGTGGCTCCTCCAGGGAGTCGACGACCGACCTGGCCGGACAGGGAGGTTATACAAGACTGGCGACTTGGCCAGGTACACCACGGAGGGCAATCTTGTGTACATTGGGAGGAAAGACACTCAGGTCAAGATCCACGGGCAGCGAGTCGAGCTTGGAGAGATCGAGTCACACATTTCGGACCGCATGCCACGAGCCACTCGTGTCATTGCCGAGGTGGTCTCCTATCCAGACGACACCCAGGCCCTCGTAGCATTTCTTCGTATCCCTGACGAGAAGACCACGAGAGGACCCGGCGGGATCAACGATGCTTCTACACTGCTGCAGCCACTGGCCGACGCCGATGCTCTGCAGAACCAGCTCTTCGAGGTCCTAGCCAGATACATGGTGCCCACCACTTTCTTCACCTGTCAAGACTTCCCGATGACCACGTCCGGAAAGATTGACCGCAAGCTTCTCCGCAAAGAGGCCTCGCAGCTCGGCATGATCCGCGGCGCAGGAGAAGATGCCGGTGCCGCGCTCCGGCCGATCAGCAGCAGGGAGCGAAAGCTCCAGCAGATATGGGCAGACGTTCTCAAGATGGACAAGTCGAAGATCCGTGTTGACGATAGCTTCTTCCACCTTGGCGGCGACTCGGTAGCCGCCATCAAGCTTGCGGGCCAAGCACGGAAGCAGGGGATAAGGCTCGCGGTTGTCGACATTTTCCAGCAGCCAAAGCTCTGCGATCTCGCAGCAAAGGCGGCATCGAAGCCTGACAGGAAGAAGGAGCTTCCCGTGGCGCCCTTTTCCCTCCTCGCCGCTTCGTCGGAGGAGGGACTGGTAGTCTGCAACCAGACGGCTGCATCGTACAATCTGGAACAGAGCACCATCCAGGACATGTTTCCCTGCACGCCACTACAGGAGGGCATGTTGTCTTTGACAGGCCGTGACAGCAGCGCCGGCCAGTACATGATCCAGAAAGTCCTTCGGCTCTCTCGCGATATCGACACCGAGCGGTTCCGCACCGCGTGGGAAACCGTCGTCGAGCAGATCCCAATCCTGAGAACCCGGCTGCTTCTCGCGGCAGACCGAGGGACCCTCGTTCAGGCGGTCGTAAGCGAAGGAGTCCGTTGGAAGCAGGCCAGAAGCTTGGACGAGTATTTGCAGAGCGACAGGGCCGTGTCCATGGGTATGGGAGACGCCCTGGCACGTTATGCCATCGTGGACGACGGCGGCCAAGAGAGGTCGTTCGTTTGGACCATCCACCACTGCCTCTACGACGGCTGGACGATGCCGCGCATGCTCGCGTTGGTCGAGCGTGCCTATGCTCAGCGAGACCTGTGCCTTGGACAGCAGGTCATGTTCAGTACTTTCATCAAGCACTTCATGAGTCGCGACGTGCAGGAAGCCGAACGGTTCTGGACGACGTATCTTGACGGTGCTGAAGTCACCAAGCTCCCAAAACGTCTTTCGAAACCGGATGATCCGACCGAGCTGAGAGGGCTTGTGGAGAGATGTCGACCGGTCCTTTTCAGCAACAACAAAACTCATCGTCCGTCCACTTTGATACGCGCCGCCTTCGGGACGGTTCTCAGCCAGCTCACCGGCTCGGGCGACGTTGTCTTCGGAACCACTGTGTCTGGTCGCCAGGGCGCCATCGACGGCATCGAGGATATCATGGGTCCAACCATTGCGACTGTTCCCGTCAGGATCCGGATAGACCCCGGCGAGACGAGGGAGAAGTTCCTGGATGCTGTGCAAGACGATGCCATAGCCATGGTGCCATACGAACACCACGGTATTCAAAACATTGCCGGCTTAGGCTCATCGTGCCGAGACGCCTGCAACTTCCAGACATACCTGGTTATCCAGCAGGATGATCCCGACGCTTTCGATGCTGGGATCCTGGGTCAGTGGCAGCAAGACGCGAGACAATCCAACGGGCCGAGCACGTATCCCATCATGGTCGAGTGCTTCCCGCAAGGCGATGGGTTGAACATCCAAGCGACCTTTGATCCAGAAACGTTCTCGTCTTCGGAAACTGGCAGGATCATCGACCAGTTCTTCCATGACTTGGAGCAGCTGCTGGAAGGAGATCTGGCCCGGAAGATGGACGATATCGAACCGGTATCACCGTCCGACTTACAACGCATCATGACTTGGAACAACACAGTCCCCACAGCCGTCGAGGAAACACTCCATAATCTCGCCCTGAGGCAAACACGAGAAAAGCCCGACATAACCGCCATCGAAGCCTGGGATGGTCGTCTCACCTATGCGGAACTGGACCTTGCCTCATCACACGTCGCAAAACATCTCGTCCAGGCAGGCGTTGGACCGGACGTGATGGTCCCCATGTGCTTCGAAAAGAGCGTCTGGGCGGTGGTGGCAATGATAGCCATTCTCAAGACCGGCGGCGCCTTCGTCCCTCTCGACCCCCGGCAGCCAATGCT
This sequence comes from Colletotrichum agaves, assembly GCA_036785465.1. Taxonomy (NCBI): domain Eukaryota; kingdom Fungi; phylum Ascomycota; class Sordariomycetes; order Glomerellales; family Glomerellaceae; genus Colletotrichum; species Colletotrichum agaves. The sequence goes on along the minus strand of JAXISO010000073.1, from coordinate 11,727 downwards.
TCGGAGGGAGAAGGTCGCGGAGCAAGTTCAAAGTGCGGTGATGGTAGCCTCCGCTGCGAATGCTGGTTTGCTGCGGGCCGACGGCCGCAACGTCGTCGTCGTCGGGCCATCCGTCGTGGATACCGAGCGGCGGTCGCGGTCCGACCCTCACCTGGACTCTGCCATGTCTGCGGACGTCAGCCCTGGATCCGCTGCGTATGTTCTGTTCACGTCTGGGAGCACCGGAGAGCCCAAAGGCGTTGTTGTGCAGCATCGATCAATCAGTTCCAGTCTGCTGCTCCGCGCCGAGCGACAGGGCTTCGGCCCTCACTCGCGCGTTCTTCAGTTCGCCTCGTACACGTTTGACGTGATGCTCGATGAGATATTCATGACGCTCTTATCTGGAGGATGTGTTTGCGTTCCGTCAGACGAGGATATCATGAGCAACCTATCCGGTTGCATCCGCGACCTCGGTGTGAACACCGTGGGTCTGACCCCGACGGTAGCCCGGCTGATGGACCCGGACGAGGTCCCGGACGTCACGTCAGTCATGCTATGGGGTGAGGGCATCACCCAGCACGACCTGACGCGCTGGTCCCGCGTTCCGAAGAGCCACACGCCAAGACTTCAGCTTCTTTTTGGGCCAACCGAGTGCTGCGTCATCTGCGCTCAGTACAACGTAGACCTCGACGAGCTTCCCCAGGGCAGTCCTGTTGGGAAAGCAGTGGTGTCGGTGGCCTGGGTCGTAAATGCAGAGAACCACGATAAGCTGGTTCCCATCGGAGGCATCGGAGAACTGCTCATCGAAGGCCCTGCCCAAGCCCGGTGGTACTTGAACGACCAAGCCAAGACGGACGCGGCCTTCATCTACGATCCCGAGTTCCTCGCTCGCTGGCCCAATCACCATGATAGCCAAGGTCCAAGAAGAAGGCTCTACAAAACAGGCGACCTTGTCAGGTACGATGACAACGGCAACCTCATCTACATGGGACGCAAAGATACGCAGGTGAAGCTGAACGGCCAGCGTGTCGAACTTGGAGAGGTCGAGACGCAGGTTTCCAGCTGCGTTTCTGGTGCCTCACACGTCCTCGCTGATATCTTCACTCTAAAGAGTGGCCAGCGTGTGTTGGCAGCTTTCATCCAGTTCGCCGCCCAAGACAAGGCGACCTCTACGGACGACCAGTCGATTAAGCCCCTGTCCGCGGCTGACAGGCTCGACATCGAAAACAAAATGTCCCAGCGTGTCCCGAGGCACATGATACCGTCCGTCCTCTTCGCCGTCCGACGCATGCCTAGGAACGTCGCCGGTAAGCTGGACCGCCGGTACCTGCGGGAAGAAGCCGCGAGGTTCTCGCTGCAGGATCTCAACCAAGAGCAAGATACAGGTGCGACGTCAAACCCCATGACCGAAAGCGAGAAGAGAATGCAGATGGTGTGGTCCAAGATACTCGACCTGGAGCCGACGGCCATCCACGTCACCGATACCCTTTTCCAGCTGGGTGGTCACTCTGTTACCGCCATGAAAGTGGCAGCCGAGGCGCGAAAGCACGGAATGGACGTCACGGTGGCGGACATCTTTCGACAACCCCGGCTCCGCGACCTGGCTGCGGTCGTCAAGTGTTCGGCGAAGCAAACGGACATGTCTGTAGCGCCCTTCTCACTGCTCCCGTCCCCATCGGAACACCCAAAGCTCTGCCGCGAGATAAACGCCACGCACGGGCTCGAAGAGGACGCCATTGAAGATCTCCTGCCGTGTACTCCTCTCCAAGAAGGACTTCTCTCGCTGACCAGCCGCGACGCCGGCGATTACATGGTTCAACGGATCCTCCCAATCTCGGAGCACGTCTCGCTCGACAAGATTCGCGCGGCATGGGAGGCAGTGGTACGCGCGCTTCCGATACTGAGAACCAGGCTGTTCTTGACAAGCCAGCATGGCATCCTCCAAGGTGTCTTGAGACAAGGAGTCGATTGGACTTGTGCTGAGGGCCTTGAGGAATACCTGCAGTCGGACATGGCCAGGTCGACCCGCCTCGGAGACCCTCTGACGCGGTACGCAATCGTCAATGGGGGATCGGACCGCGGAAAGTGGCTTGTGTGGACGATTCATCACAGCCTCTACGACGCTTGGATGCTGCCACGCATTCTGGACATGGTCGAACGCGTGTACCGGGGCGAGAGTCTCGATCAGCCGGTCGGCTTCGGCGTCTTCATCAAGTACCTCGTGAACCGTGATACGGAGAAGGCGAGAAGCTTCTGGAAGCGTTACCTATCAGGCGCTCGCCGTCTCCGGCCTATCGGGCGTGGTGAGAAGGCCGGGTCCCCGGAAAGAGCTCTCCTTCAGACGGAGCGGGCTACGAGGTTCATCAGCAAGTACCACGTGCCCGCAACATTCATCAACGCGGCTGTGGGCATCGTGCTGGGCCAGCTTGCCGACGGCGTCAACGACGTGACATTTGCGAGTACCGTCTTTGGCCGGAACTGTCCGGTCGACGGCATTGAGAACGTCATGGGCCCGACAATCGCAACGGTTCCCGTCCGAGTCCAGTTCCGCACGGGACAAACCGTCAGGAACTTCCTCGACACGCTGCAGGAGCAGACTACTTCAATGATGCCGTACGAGCACGAGGGAATCCAGAACATCCGGCGCATGAGCAAGTCTTGTCGGAACGCCTGTGAGTTCAAGGCCTACGTCGTGGTACAACAAGGCGACCCCTCGTATCTCCACGTCACCGGCCCTGGACCGCTGGGGAAATGGCAAGACGGACTCGATCGGGGCGGATTGACCACGTATCCCATCATGATGGAATGCCATATGCACGAGAAAGGATTCACGGTTCGGACGAGCGTTGGTCCGGAGGTGGCTTCAGAGCAGGAGATCAGAAGAATAATGGACCGGTTCCATTCTGTCCTGGAGGAGCTTTTGCAGGCGGACCCTGCGAGTACGTTGGAACGCATCATCACACCGACGCCTACATCCGGCCTCGAGCAAATATGGGCACGTGACGGCACCGACTCTTGCCTCGACGGCAACGATCACGGCGGGCCGAGGGGAACCAACGGACGCCAAATATCTGAGAAGAGAGGGATGCTTGAGCCGGTCGGCAGTGCGGCAAGGAAGCTTCAACACATCTGGGCCGGCGTTCTCGGACTGGATCCGTCCAAGTTCGGCATGGAAGACAACTTCTTCCATCTAGGCGGTGATTCAGTTGTCGCCATGAAGATTGCTGCCGCTGCTCGCGCCAGTGGCTGGAGCATTTCCGTCTCGAACATTCTCAGGCACCCTACCATGTCCCAGCAACTGCCACACTTTTCAGCTCGGGACGGTTCAGAGCCAGTCTTGGCCGTGCCGCCTCCTTACTCGTTGCTACCGTCAGGCCTACGGGGAGAGATCGTCAAGCGGCTAGAGCAGGACGGGCTCCAGACCAACGTGCTGGATATCCTGCCGGCTACGGACTTCCAGAACAGGACCGTCATCGACACCATGCTGGCGCCCGAGACGGCCTTGAATTACATCTCTCTCGAACTGGGGCCCTCGGTCAGCTTCGAGCGTCTCCAATACGCCTGCAACGCCCTCGTCAAAAGTCTGGAGATCCTCCGAACCGTATTTGTTCATGCCAGGGGGAGGGTGTGGCAGGTCGTGCTCAAGAGCCTCCCAGTTGCGCTGGCGAGTGTCACGGCGCTTCATGACGATCTGGCCGAGATCCACGACGGCATTTGGCGCAAAAATCATAACGAGGCGACCTTCGATCATCCCACCGTGTCCTTCTCCCTGGTTCGATCGCCCGGCTCGGGATACAGTCTCGTCATCGGGGTCTCGCACGCCCAGTACGACGGGCTTTCAGTCCCCTTGATCCTGAGAGTTCTCGAGAGCCTTCACAACAACACGGCGCCACCCGAGACCTTTGCCTTTTCCACATACCTCATGCTCCAATCAAACCGTCGTGACCGCTCCTCCGCCTACTGGAGGACGCTGCTCAAGTCATCGCGGCTCACCCAGGGATTACTGAGACTATCGCGTGGCCTCCTCCGGCCCGAGATCCAACCCCGCAGGATCGAAACCAGTAAGAAGATGAAGCTGCCGTCCATCCCCGACGGCTTCACCGTGGCCGTGCTGGCCAACTTCACCTGGGCCCTGCTCCTTCACACTATGACCAGGGATACTTCTCCTCCTATTTATTTTTCTTAGTACGCACTATTAGTGCGGGCTACCTACCCATACTAATTTTACTAATAACCCCTAAAACCCAAATTTTATAATCTCCCTACTTATACTATGTTAGTTTTTGCTGGTGGTGTACTGGTGTAGATTTTTGTACTATTTTCTTCCTTATTTTCTCCCTTATTAATTTAGTACTAATTTAGGCTCCTAACTACTTATATAAAGTATAATATAACTATTTATTAAGGGTTACTTATAAAGAAGTAAAAAGTATAATATATATTTATTATAAATAGAATAAAGAGAATTATAATTAATTAAAAAATATTAATTTCTAGGTAAGGGAACCCTAAGACCCCTAATATTATTATTATATTAATTTATAATATAATTATAAAAAATTCTATACTAAATAAAATTATAAATTTTTATAATTAATACTATTAAATTAATATACTTATTATTATAATACTTAATATTATTATTATTTAATTTTAAAAGAATAAATAAAATATAAATATTATTTAATATTATATAAGTACTTTTAAATTTATATTTATAATACTTATTATTAATTAATATACTTTAAATTATTAAATTATAATTAAATATATTTCCCTTAAGGAGATAAATATTAATTACTTTTATTCCCCTTTTTATAAGAATAAAAATATTTTTACTACTTAACTTAAAGTTAGAATTACTTAAGTCCTTATTATTAATAAATAAACTATTTCTTATATTAATACTCTTATTAAATAAACTAATTAGCCCTATTAGAATTTAATTAGAACTTAATTTAATTAACCCTACTAGTCTTAAGTAATACTTTTAAGATTTTAAACTTACTAGAGTAATTTATAAGAGGGAACTTAAGTATATACTAAGTATAAAGACTAATATATTTTTTTTAGTACTTTAAAGAGTATTAGTACTAGGAACTTATTATTATAGGATTCTATTAAGCTCTTATTAAAATAGGTAAAATCTATAAGTAAATTATTAAAATAATTAATAGGGTTTTATTTAATTTTATAATTAAAATAACCTCTAATAGAGGTAAATTAGCCTTACTTAATTACTATATTAAATTATTTAAACTTATATATATAACTAGTATTAAGGGATCCTAAGTATAATATATATATACTCTTTAATATATCCCCTCTACTATTATTAATAAATATACTAGTAATAATAAATAAATCCTATTAAAGGTATTTAATATTATTAAGAATAAGGTTATTATTATTATATATAATTATTACTCTATTTAATATTATATTATTTAGAGAACTTAAGAAATTAATACTTAGAATTAATTAATATTCTTCCTAGAGAATATTCCCCCCTTTAGAATTTATAATAATACTCTTATATAATAATTTAAAAAAAAATATTAATTAAAATAATATATAACTTACCTTAACTAATATAAAACCTACTTATATTATAAGAAACCCCTTTATAACTCTTATAAAGAGCCTACTTACTATAAAAATAAATAAATTTATAAGTATATACCCTAATATATTAATTACTAGGGCCTATACTAAAACTAGAACCTAGCTTACTCCCTATAACTCTAGGTTAAGAATAATTATATTTAAAAGCTATCCACTATATAATAAAAAATAATTTATAGGGAAAATACTAAACTATATTATATAATTATAATTAAGGCTAGTAAGTATATAATCCCCCTAAATTCCCTACCTTATAAAAGTATATTAATTCTATTTAATTAACTTAACAATAATTCCTTTAATACTCTTAATACTAAGAAATATATATTATAAGTACTTAATAATATATATATTAACTAAGGAAGTACTACCCCTACTCTAAATAGTATAGAATTAAATATTACTCTAAGCTTATTAATCCCTTTTAATAGTAACTCTAAATACTAATTAACCCCCTAGCCTTACTAAAAAATACCCTATAATAAGAAACTTAATTATAAATAAGTCCCTTATAATTTTCTAGAATAATATATAAAAAGCTAAAATAATATATAATATTACTCTATATTATAATAAACTAATAAATATAAATATTATTATTCTCTAGGAATTATAGTATTTATAAAATAAAAAACTTAATATTATAAAAATATACCTAAAATATTAACTCTACTCCCCTATTTAAAAATAAATTAAATTTTATAAATAACTAAGAATACTTATATATATTAAGAAAATTCTCCTAATTCTAGGAGCCTTCTATATTACTACTAACCTAAACTAAGATATAATTAAAGTTACTATTAAGAGCTATTATATTCTTAATATTTACTAAAAAACTAATAAATTATATATTATTACTATACTTAAGAATTAAATACCCCTAATTAATATATTTATTACTAAGGACTATAATACTATTTATAAAAATTAGTAACTAGGAAGTACCTTTAATTAGAGAACTATTTAAATTACTAATTAAATTAATAGCTATAACTTATATATTCTTAATACCCTAGGGGTTCCCACACATAAAGTAGGTGTAATGGGGCGGGCCCCCAAAGGGGGCAAATACGGCAGCAGTCGCAACTGCCCATCTGCGCTATGCGGCGCAACCCACAAAAGGTACATAATAATAAGTCTGCCACTTGTTGGTCTGCTGCACTTAAGTAGGGGATGTTCGTTGGTATGCATGGGCACAGCCCAGGCCCATTACACGCGGCATAGCCCGTAACATTACCCCCGCGCCCGCCCGCCCGCCCGCCCTCGCGCCCGCCCTGCCCGTTGTGGCCTTATGGAGCGCAGCGCCCTCGCGGTGGCGACGATTACTTAAGCACGCACCCCCAGGCCCGCGCTATTCCCGCGCTTCCCGCCTGTAAGCCAGGTGTCAAATTCAGGGGGCGCTCGTTCGTAGAATAGTTAGTCCGCGACCCGCAGTTACGAGACTCGTGAGTCTCGTATCTCTGCGCGAAATTCTCGCAGTTCCGCAGTAATAATAATATAATATAGAGATCAATAATTTCAATAATTAATAATCTAATAAGTATTATAAGTATTAATTATTTAAAAATTTTCTATTATATATTCTATAATATTATAATACTCCTAATATTTATAATAATAGTATTAACTTTCTAAGTTACTAATAAAATTCCCCTAAATAGCCTGAAGGACTGGGTGCTCTGGATTAAAAGTATCAAGTCGCTCGCGTATAGCTATGGGATCTGGGAAGTAATTGATCCTGGTAATAGTATAAGCTCTATAACCTTGAACTCTTGATATATTAAGCTCACAAGGAAGCCAGAGCTTCTAAAGTTATTTAATTATCCTTAAGTATGTACGCGGGGTACCTTGTTAGCCTTAGTAACTCCCTTAGGAGACAAGGTAGGGATTATACTTAGTGGGGAAGATAACTAGCCCCATGTGTAATTTATGGTGGATATATTAGCTGCGAACTAAGAATTTTATAAGGAAAGGAGGTCTAAATATACTTTTTAGGTTATTATATAGAATAGTATAATAAAGGGAATCTATATTATTTAGGATTATATTTATAAGAGTATAAGCCCTAAGTTTAGAATTTACTATTATTATACTAAGAAGGGCCTTAATATTTAGCTTTATAAGTTTAAGTAATATATAAGTTATAGTTTTTAAGAGAGAAGGGCTTAAATAATTATAGAATACTAATTTATACTAGTGTACCCCTATTAAAAATATTTTAATACTAAAAAGAATCTAGAAACCTGGATTTCCTACTGGGAGAGTACTTTTTATAAAGCCTTTATAAGTAATATACTTAATATATAATTTATGGATTTATAGTTTCTAGAACTCTATAGGGCTTTAAATTAGAGTTATATAGAGTTATGGGTATTTATTTACTAGGTTAGGAAGAGTAGAGAGGTCTATAATAATACCTTTATAATAAGTATAGTAATTACTAATTTTTAAGAGTTTCTTTTTAATTATAATAATACTTAAGGGAAGGGAAAAATAACCTATAGAGCCTTTAAACTAATTTCACGAGCCTATAAGGAGTTAATTAATATAGTTAAGTATTAAGGCCCTATTCTTAATATTTTAAATAAAGGAAAAGGTTAAGGGTAAGTAAAGACTCTTACTAGTAATTATTAAAAGTAAGAAGAATTAATTTTAGACTCTCTTATAATAAGTAAAACTACTTATAAGATTTACTAGATATATTATTTACTCCTAAGGTACTATTATATTAATAAAACTTTTTACTTAAAAGCTTAGGAGCTAAATTATAGGATTTAAGTAGTACTTAAGTACTATATAGAGAGTAACTCTAACTTTACAAAGTGTATTTGAAAAATTATGGAGACTTCTGTCTAGTTTAACTGATTATATAGAAGGTTGAGAGGTTAAGTGGGAGTAGTTTTTATAACTTAGGAGTATTATATACTTGTGAACTTTGTGATTCTGGACTTAGGAGTAATAATATATGTCTTTAATAACTTTTACTAATTTATAATCTTAAGAGTGGCTTTATTAGGGGACTTTTTATAGGTAGGGACTTAGAGAGTTCTAATTAAAGCCTATGGAATTACTTATATTTGTTTGGAAGGGCCTGAGGGGCCTATTATACTCTAACTTTATAATGCGGTACTTTGTATAGGCCTTATAAGTAACCTAGTATCCCTTTAAAAGCTTTATAAATAAGGGATTTAGTGGGATATAAGCCCTAGTAATAATTATATATATTGTGTGGACTAGAGCCTATTATACTCTCTTAAGTATATTAATAATTAATATATACTAGATTATTAGCCCCTATATAATATAGTATTTATAGTAATTGTCCCTTTACTTAAGTCTACTCCTAATAAACTCCTGAGGCTAAAGAAGAGGTATAGGTTTACCTTTAAAATTATTTAGAGACCTATTTAGGGCTCTACTAAGCTCTAGTATTATAGATTAGGCTACCTAGGACTAGAGCCTATTAAGTATATTATAAATATAATAAGGGGTGTGAGGTTATTTATAGGTTTTATAAGTATAAAAATAGTTAACTATGAAGTATGTGGAATAGGAAAAATATATAGAATAGTCTATTGAACTCCTAAGGAATTTATAGCTTATATAAAACTAAGTAAGAGGCTTATAATTAATTTTCATAACTATAAATAGAGTTATAAAGGAGTAACTTTATTAATAATTATAATTAATAAAGTTATGGGCCTTATATAGGACTTCTACTTATTAGACTATAAAATAAATATATTTCTTAATATAATTAAAGAACTCCTAGTCTATTTCTAGAATATATACTATATATAAATAAAGGAGATTAAGACTAATAATAAGATTTATAAGTATAAGTATATTTAATTTATAATTTATAATTAAAGTATTAAACTTAAACTATTTACCTTAAATACTTAGGCCTAAAATAGGGGGGTAGAGTGGATAATAGTAGTAATAAAGGAGTAAGCTAGGGCAATAACTATTAATATAAAACTCCTATTTATTCTATAGCCTAAAATTATAAAGGCTATAGTGTACTTATATAACTATATACTCTCTATATTCTAAGGCTAGAGAATACCTTATGAGCTCTTTAATTAATATTTTTAGGATAATAATAATAAACCCCTAGTAAGACTTAATCTCTTATACCTTTATATGTATAATTATAGAGTATATATAATAATAAAAGAGACTTAGCTCTATTAGAAGTACCTCTAGAAACTTATACTAAGGGTATTTATTAATTTCCTTATAGAGTATATATTAAATAATTTATTTTATATTTAGAACTTACTTAAGAGTAAGGTTTTTATTATAAGGGATATAGTATTTAATAAGAAGAAATTCTATAGTAATAACTTATAATAAATAATAAAGGAATTTTATTATATAGATTTTAATATAATTTAGGAATATATTACCTAATTAATTAAGTAGTTATATAGTACTCCTATATAATAAAATATTAATAAAGAGGTAAATAAGATTATAAAATATATTAATACTAAGTCTCCTAAAGAGAATAAGTAGGTTAAAGACCTAGTTTATAGAGTTAAGAAGTATATAAAGGTATATTTTAAGTTACTCCTAACTCCTTTAGACTCTCTAGAGCCTATAGTATTTTTTATAAAGTTAAGTAAAGACCTTAAAATAGGTATTAATATAAGGGAATAAATCTAGGACTTATTTAAGAGACTTATACTTAAGAGAATAATCCCTAGAATATTTTTTAAAGTAGTCTTCCTAGTAGGAAGCTACCTATATAAAGATTCTTAAATTCTTCCTTATAAGTTAAATAACTTATTATATTTATATATAGTACCTAGTATATTTTATATAATTAATAAGGGTAAAATAGAAATTAATAAGAGCTTAGTATATAGTAATAAGTTATTTAGAAGCTCCTAGTTATTAGAGATTTTAGGAAAAAGCCTTAAGTATTATAATAAGTCCTTTAAAAACTCTTTCCCCTTAAAAGCTTATAGTATTATAACCTCTTACTTTTTAGGTACTTATTAAAGAGATTTACTACTTTTATTAATATTATATTAATAATTACTAAATTAAGAAAAGTATTTTAAACTTAAAAAGAAGGGGTTAAATATTTTAAATAAATCTTACTCTCTAGTAGAGAATTTTTAAGAAACTAAGAAAAGCTATTTTAAAGAGTATAAATTATTCTAATTATAAAAGGAGATTAAGAAGAGTACTTTAGAAGAATATTAAATACTTAATTATTACTAGGTATATACTTATAAATTAAATAAATATAAGAAATTAATAAAATTAAAGACTTATTTAATAATATAAAATAATTAATAAGTATAAAATACTTATAATATATATATAATAACTCTTATAGGAATTTCTTTTTATACTCTTATAATAATTATAATTTAATTTAATTTTAAGTTTCTCTAATATAATATAATAAATATATTTATATATATATTAATTAATAAGGAGATTTATATATAAATACTTCCTAGGTATAAGAAACTTAGGAGTATACTAAGACTTTAAAAAGTTCTCTATAGTCTTTAGAGATTACTATTACTTTAATAATATTACTTAGAGAAGGGACTTAAAGAATTAAATTTCTCCTAAGTTCCTAGAGAAAATTATTATTAATAGAAGGGATAAGTAATATTCTTTTTCTATATTAATAATTATATTTTAGTATTTTTAGAATTATATAAAGTTTTTATAAAGGAAGTAATTACTAGACTTTAATAAAAGTACTACTTTAAAAGTAGAGAGCCTCTTTAGTAGTTTTTAGGGATTAAAATCCTATATAATAGAGTATTTTAATAATTATAGTTATTATAAATTATATATTATAAGAAAATTAAAAAGCTCCTCCCTAAGAGTTATAAACTTTATATAAGAGATATAACTCCTATAGAATAAGTTAAGCTTCTCTTATATAAAAATAAAGCCTTAATAAGTAAAATAAATCTCTTTTAATATAAAGTAGAAATAATTCTATATATAGTAGTAATAATAAGGCTAGATATTATATTTATAATAAATTAACTTACTTATTTTAATTAAAGCCTAAGCTTAAAATACTAAGAAACTACTAATTAAGTTCTCTAATATTTATATAATATTTATTATTTTTACTCT